>CABEEJ010003084.1:52791-91361 GCA_901482245.1 Timema douglasi | reverse complement strand
CTATTTATAGCACAGGAATAACGGTACCTCAAATGACCTGAAATGAGGTCAAGGTCAAGTTGTACCCATAATACCCCCCCACTACTCCTCTTGAAGGATTTTCTGAACGGTCCTCGGACGACAACGTTTTGGTTGACAGTCCACGTCAAAATTCCAAAATAAAGGTAGCCCATCATGAACTGCATCGGTGACCGCATGATCTAGAGTGTCACTCTTGTGCTAGATTGGATTTTCGGTTACTTGGAAGTCGAGGCTCGAATCCCAGTCTGGTGTACGGAGGATATTTTTTCCTAAATAGTTGTTGACCCTTTCTGCACGCAAAGGCGGGTACGTTTCGTCTAAAATTCTATTTTCCTCATCTCTTTTTGAATAACATATTTAATGTGAGCGTATAATCCTAATGGGTACTAAACTGCGGTAAAAAAAACACTCAACAACTCTACCGGCCCCCGATAAATGATGATCATTCTGTTTAAGCTTTGCGGATGGACTATGAGCTTTGTTTTCCACAAAGAAACATCGCAATTAAATATAGAGTATTTTTTAAGAAATTGCTTAGCCAAAGTTATCTCTTTTTACAGTAGTTTGACCCACATCGGAGGGTAATCAGACTAAATGTTAGGCTAAAATATTTTCGTTTGCAGGTGGTGAGGAAGTAGTAGTTATAATACTCGATATATCTTGACCTGTTGACTATGTTCAATGGATTATTTATTCCTGTTTATTCCAAACATATGGTACTTTTTGAAAAGAGCACGGCATTCCACGACATGACGTGACTGCATGCTTGTATTCAGACTGAAGGTGACCATTTTTAGCATTTCATCCTAAGCAGATCCACAGTACAAGAGTTCCAACATGGTTATAACTAAAAAACAAGGTCAAATGGGACACATGTTTGCATTAAATTTTTTCATTGCTTTTGTGTCCCCTGTCCACCACTGGAGTGGGTTCCATTTGTAAGGTACATCCTTTATACTCGTGTATCACTATGCTGAAACAACTGTCGTGAAATCTAAGGTAAGTAGCTCAAGGGTTGTAGATATGGCCTTCGGACCGCGCGTTGGTATCCCCTGGTGTACAGCAAAGCGACACATCGCATCAGCTCTCTGTCCATGTCTTCATGAATATGGTCTTAATGCCGCTGCGAAGGATGTCAGGTCCAAGCGGCAGACATAAGCCAGGGTGGGGATGGTAAGATAAGGGACGTAGGGAAGCTCAATCAAGAGAGGGTGAAGAATCAGAAGGGGTGTGTTAGAGGGTGTTTAGTTTGAAGCAAGACGTGTCAAGTAAAGAGTGACGTCAGACACGACCACTGACCATCGCAAAGGAGTGCGTTGAGACGACATGAAGACGCCTCATCTGATTCTGTTAGACAGGCACCAAGATGATAAGTGTATTTATTACATGTAGTATCTGTAAAAATTACCACTCAGGATTACCTCTTGGAAGAGATCAAATGAACTTTTTTTTAAATAACATTTTTACTCATTGTTGTATATTTTTAGCACCGCATCTAACTACTCATACGGGCTATACGCTAATTTTATAATTATACTAATGTGTTAAGGATGAGGAAGATTGAATTTATAGGAAGTATACCCGCATTTGTGTGGAGGGAGAGTGTGAAATATTTAGGAAGATTCGTCCTTAGTACACCCAACAGGGATTCGAACTCAAATCTCCCAGTCACCAGCAGCCTAGTAAATGGGAAGAGTGACGCCTTAGAGAATGTAGCAACTGAGGTGGCTTTTTACTATTTAGCTTGACCTAAAAATTGTTGTTAGACTTAAAACATTAAATGTTTTGGAAGATAATGTTTGGATAAACTATTCTCAAAAGAAAATACTATTTTACCGTGAAATCAAATCAAGTTGTTTTCAAATTAGAGATTCATTTAAATAATTGAATATTTTGCTATTTTCATTAATTAGTAATCAATTATGTACCTTAGTGTATTCCTGTTGACTGTCCATTAGTATTTTAATCAGCTAAAATTAAAAAAAGTATATATTATTGTTAACTAATCGTCAACACATACCCTCATGCTATTTTATATTCAACATCTAAGTTACTAAGAAAAAAATAGTTTGGAAACTATCAAACAACCTAACCTCAATCTGACAATCTAAATTGAAACTATAAAGATTCCAAACATCAAACTCAAACTGAAAGTCAAAGATTATTGTAATACTACTGAACATCAAACTAAAGCTGACAGTCCGTAATGAGACTTTGATGTTTTCAAACACCAGATTCAAGGTGACAGTCCGAAATGAATCTATTATGCTTCCAAACAGCAAACTCAAGCTGACAATATGAAATTACACTATAATGCTTTCAAACAACAAATTAAAGAGGACAATTTAAAATTGAAACTACAATGCTTCTGTAGAGCAACTATTCACATCGAGTCACTTTGTAGTAATAAAAATTAAAATAATCCAAGTGGCCAAACAATTAATCATGTGTCGGTTTCTATTTTTTGTTGTAAGTTAATTCACAATGTAAATTATATTTCCAGGGTTATCAATAGAGATTAATATTACACAAGAGAGCTCATAGTAGATGGGTGAAAAATGTATCTGAACTGCCCCTTGGGACCCGATATTAAATGCGTCTTCATCCTACAGCGGAACGTTCTATAGCATCAATCAGCCGCAGATATTAATAATGATTGTTCACATGTACAGGGGAGCTTGAGCTGCCATTAAATTTTCTTTTTAGATTCGGGCGTGGTACCGGAACTCGTTGAAGCAGGAACAGGCAAAGCTCTAATAGGGTGAGTTTGTAGGGAATACCGAGAGAGATGGTAAGGGAGAATTTACTCCTCCCCTTACTAGGCCTGTCTATCCCTCCTGCCCCAAACGGATACTCTCTGGGGTGTGTTCATATCTCATCCCTTCATGGTGCTCCTGTAAAATACAATGCAGAATGGGCCTCAGGGTAAAACGGGAACAGGGGAAGTGAGAGATGAAATAGCGTTACATTAAGGTTTGTTGCGATATCTGTACCAGGGCACGCTTCCAAAAACACGCTCTGAAAAAATAAATAGACGTGCGTTGGAATATCTTGTTTGGATCTACCCCCCACCCCCCCTTTTTTTTAGACGACGAAAACCTTTAACTATTTAAACGCGGATAACTTGCCATCAAGTGGTCTACTCTTCATTGTAGATTTAAACAGGTGATCTCATAACGAAATGACTTTATTTTAACAAAAATGTTTTTTTGACTCGTCTTGTAAAAAGGTTAAACACATTGTAACGCTTTAATGAACATCTTTTTTTTATGATAATATCTGTACAGCAGATAATTGGGTCAGCTTCTAATGGTCTACTCATATATATATATAATAATGGACAAATTGAATAAAAGGTCACTATGAAAAATGACCTGTTATTATGCATAGTGACAAAAGCAATCGGGTAAAGTGATAAATATTTTTTTTAATTCATAATTTTGACTAGGCATTATGCATAATGATCCACACTCTCTGGGCGATATGATTTTTTAAAATAATATTTTGTATTTAATAATCTTTAATAGTTGGCCCTTCTAATATGAAAATAATAAAACTAGTAAACTAGTTGTTAGGTTAGGTTATTTAGAATAGGTTAGTTAGGCTAGTTTAGTTAGGTTAGGTTAGATAATTTAGGTTAGGCTAGGTTAGTTTAGGTTTGTTAGGATAAGTTAGTTAGGTTAGGTTAGCTAGGGGCCAATTGGCTCGCACGTGATCGGATGTTCACTGTCCCTCCCCTGTCAGTGACGTAGTACCGCACTGTTTTTCACATAGCCCAAAAGTATGTATACGTCAATACATGTTATATGCAGCTTTTAAGTATGATAGGCATTTTTAGCACCGAATATTAATACATATTCGGTTTGTAAGCTTATGCACTAATTACTCTAATGGTTTTACGGACTATTAAGGTCATGTTAGGATGATATTTACCCGCATTTGTGTGGAGGGAGAGTGTAAAATCATTTTGTAAAAATCACCATTAGTACATCCAACCAAGATTCTAACCTCAATCTCCCCATCGTCACCAGTATAGTCTACTGCGATAGTTCCGCCTTAGACTAAGTGGTCACCGAAGTGTGTATGATTGATATTATCAACTACTATAAAATAACATCAATAATATAGTTAAAATGTTATCAATGTCAACAGAAAATTAATACGTTTGTATTTTTTTCTAAAAGGCATTTCCTATGAATATTGAACTGTAAATGAAAGCTTATCCTAGTGCAGGAGTGTGTCAATGTTGACCCCGATCTTGATAAGAGACGATCACACTAGATTGACCCTCACATCTGTATCCCTTCTGTACCCCGCCATTATGAGCATAGTCTCACGGGGAGTCCCAGTGTGCGTGGGGGGTCATGTGTTAAATAGGAATCGTGTCAACCATGGTTCATATCGTGGCACGGTTGACTTACTGTGATCGCGCTTGTTTAGATTATGATAAAACACGACTCGCACTAGACTTGGATTACCGGTAACGGGGAGGCAAATAAAATTGTTTGAATATCGGCAGTTTGCATTAAGGGTGCTTTCTGCATGGGAGTGCAATGAAAAGCGATGCAGATATTTAGAAATCTCGGATTATTTAATAAGTGTTATGATATTTTTAAATATTGTTTTCACCGAAATGAAGTAGAAGGCTCTTGACCCGTTAAAAAGTTTAAAGTGTTTTTTTTAATGGGTGAGAACTTACATAAATCCCTATAAAATGTCCTGTCAAAACATGTATTTATTTGATAGAGAAAGGCTAAATCTAGGTTTCTAACTTTTGTCCTTAATCTCAGAAGTCCACATTTTGGTGCAAAGCTTTTTGATTTTTTTTAAACTTTAAGCTCAAAATTTAAAATTTTTAACAGGTCAGAAACTTGATTATAATTTTTGCCTAATTTAAAAAAATAACAATATTTAAAAAAAATCAGACACCTTCTTAAACAATGGAAGATTTCTAAACGTCTGCATCGCGTCTCGGTGATCTACGATGTAAAACCCTTAAAGGTGGCTTTACAAATGTGATTTAATTCTTTGGTTTTCTTATTTCTTCTCCAAGCTAACGTGAGTCTATTTCTTTTAAGCTACCAAATAATTTCTATCCCTTAGGATATACAACATTAATAAATATATGTAATCCAACACCTTAGCTCAGTCGGTAGCATGTCTGTATAGTGAGCTAAGGGTCCCAGATTCGATTCCCGACATGGACGAATTATGTATCATTGATTAAAATATGGGCTTACCCTTTCACAGTGATGAATTAACTGTCGGGGACTTGATGTTGTGTCTGTTCTAGTCTCAAGTTAGATTATAAGGCATATGAAGCTACAACAGGCCTATTAAGCCGGTAGTGGAGAAAATATGGCTCGAATAAAGAAAATAAAGAAAAACACTAGATGT
Source organism: Timema douglasi (assembly GCA_901482245.1). Lineage (NCBI taxonomy): Eukaryota > Metazoa > Arthropoda > Insecta > Phasmatodea > Timematidae > Timema > Timema douglasi. The sequence goes on along the minus strand of CABEEJ010003084.1, from coordinate 85,943 downwards.
GTGGGAAGATAACTTTTAAAATGTGAAACATAGTCGAAGCGAGACTTGAAACATGTAAACCAAAGTTAAAGCCGATATCTTAGTTATGTTTTTTTTTGCTGCCACATAAACCAGTTATAAATGTTTATATCTTTTCTCCCTTTAGTGCATCAGCATAAAGAGTAAGGTGTTTAGAGAATAGAAGTTACGGCGCACCGCACATAGTTTCTCAAGCCCTTAAATTCAAATAGTTATGTTTATGAAATATTTATTTTGTCTTAAAATTACTTAAGTTAAATAAAATATAGCTCAAACCCTTTAATTGATGAAAAAACCTCAATTATATACTTTAAGAGGAACAAAATGAAAGATGCTAAAAAGTGAGTGCTCCAATCGCCTGGATAGCAACTAGCAATTTATAAATCAATTCGCAATATCACGCACTTCAGTGGTAGCATGGTATAAACGCTAAGGCGTCACTCCCACAATAGACTAGACTGCCCAAGACCAGAATATCGAGGTTCGAGTCCCAGTCTGGTGTACTGAGGGTGGTTTTCCTGAATGGATTTTCACTCTTTCTTCACACAAATGCGGGTAAACATCCTCAAAATTCAGCCTTTCTCATTCCTAGCACACTAGTGTAATTTGTACATATGCGTCAACCCGAACGGGTAGTAGGACGTGGTGCTAAATAAATAACTAGTGGTAGGGCCTATCACTTGTTCTTCGTATGGATAGCTATATCAAAGCTATATCAAGTTACGAAATCACATATACAGCTGCCAAATATAGTATGATATGTCCTTGAACAATAAAAAACTATGAGAATCCCAAATCAAGCATGGAAATCAATACATTAAAATAAATATTATATTTTAAACAAATCAGGTACCCAAAATATGAATATTAGCAAAAAACTGAGTGCACAAACGGACGCATTCCATAGATAGCGTATTTTATGCCTAGGCTAATTCATAAGATAAGTGAAATGAGGTAATACCCATTGATACTAAAGAGAATGGGAAAAATACTTCCTCACATTTCATCAACAAGTTTAAAGCAAATAATATGCATTGTTACAGAAACATATTGAACCGGGAAAGTATTTAATGAACATCATGGTCCAACCATTTTGTAAGAAGATGATTTATCATTTTAAATTGTTTTGTCGCCACCAACTGGACACTATATTTATTTAGCACCTTGTCTTACTATCCATTCGGGTTGTACGCCTAAGTACTAACTACTCTAATGAGTTAGGAATAGGAAAAGATGAATGTAGACGAAGTGAACCCGCATTTGCGTGGAGAGAGCGAGAGAGAGTGGAAAGCCATTTAGGAAAAAACACTCTTATTTCACTCAAGCGAGATTTAACCACGATTTCTCCGTCTTCGGTAGTCTAGCTCAACACGAAACTGGCGCGTTAGCCAACTATTATTTGTTTTATAAATTTCAAGAGATCACCCCTATTGCCCAGTCCTTTATTTTGGAGTTTATGAATTAAATACTTTTCTTATTATCAGGGGTGTATTTATAATCAGGTGGACAAATAGGGTAACAAATGAAGTCTTAAGAATTAAGAGTGAGAAGAAAACCATTTTGGATGCGATTCTTCGGTTTAAAGCAAGCTGGATCAGACACATCCTTAGGAGGAACTGTCTTCTGCACGAGGTTATAAAAGGAGAGGTTGAAGGAGAGAGTAGGAAGAAGGAGGATTCAAATATTGGAAGATTTGAAAGAAAGAATAAGTTTTTAGAAAGTGAAGGAGGAGGCAGAGGATGGTTTAAGTTCATTGACAATAGAAATGGACCCGTCGTAAGACAGAACACATAATAATAAATAATAGGTAACTTAAAATTTTCAGCACTCCGTTTCCCAAACCTTCATTTTGAAAATATATTTACTTTTAATTCGGAAACTATTAGTTTTATAAATAATTATTTCATAATAAAATTTTGTTTGTTTATTAGCCTTACAACTTTCCAACGATAGGTATTTTGTATCTCAAATAGTTATGGAGATAAATCAAAATTGTAGATAACTAACTATGTAGAGTTTCCTATGAATCATTTTTTGATAAAAAGGAAATAAGCAATTTTGTTTGTAAATTTAAGCTGTGTACAAACACTAATTTCAATCAAAATAATTTGAATATATTTTGGGAAAATCACTTTGTTTCATTTTCAGTCCATAGTAAACTACCCTGAATTATATGGTTTGATAAAAAATCCCAAAATACTTCTGGGGAACCTTGTGAAAGACCAAAATATCAAGTTTCAGTCAGATCGGTAAAACGGTTTCGGCTCTAATATGATAAACAGGTAGACATAAAGACAGATGGTATTGCGAAAAACTTTGTATTTTATATTTGTTCAGTTGGGTCATGAAACTTAAACCTCAATCAAAATATCGATTTTTTTTACGATCATTCTTCTAGGGAATGCGAGAAAGTAAAAACCAAACCTTATTGTTCTATTTTATGCTAAAAAATCTGGATCTTCATCTATAATAATATTGATTTATCTTATTGATCAAAAATGCACTTGTAATTCCTTATAGATAATTTTAACGAAATAGAGTATCAAGGACTAAATATTAATACTTATGTTTTAATTTAACTTTAGGAAGATAATACAAATTTAAAGCTTGGTATAATATATTTTATTTGTGTCATACGAGTAGCGCTAACCGTCAGCTCTTGGCAGGTATTTTTAATCAAAACCAAATCACGATATTAAGGTGAGGCTGTAGGGGACGCGAGAAAAGGTAAGTGTTTTTGCAGTTTTTATAGCAAGACATCTTTTTAGTCAAAATAAATCATATTTCACTTCTATAAAAATATAGTTTAATTTTCTTAACATGATGACCTCAACCATGGTGTTTAGTGTCTGTCAAGGGTGTCCTGGAATTTAATGAAAACTTTTTCTCTTCATTTAAAAAGGTTTTTATGTAATTCCACTATGCTTATGACATAATGAACAACTGATGATATCACCATCTGAAAAAAATTGTACTATATGTTTCTACTGAAGAAATGTTTGATTTATTTAGATTAAATTGTTTTGCTCTAATAACTGCAAAAACACTGACTTTTCTCACATTCCTGTACTATCACCTTAAATAAAATATATTTTAATTACCTACCTGCTTTACCTATGCTTAGGTTAAAGATGCCATATAATCTTTATTCGTGTTAAGATATTGTTTAGTAACTATTAATTTTTTTTTAATATATTATATTTAGTAAAATATTTCAAATATTTTTTTTTAATATATCATTGTTTTCTTCTACCTTAAAAATATCGAAGTCAAAGCTAAGCAGATTTTACCTTCGACTTCGACGTCTTAATACCCGTTCGGGTTATACGCACTTACGCTAATGTGTAATGGTAGGGTGATTGTGAGATGAAATGGAGGACCTACAGTTTAACGTGGAATGTGAACCACGGTGAAGGCCTGGCATTCCACACATTCACAAGTTGTAATTAATACACTTCTTGTCAGAGGTGAAGGAAGGGTTTGATAATCAGATAAATCTGTGCCAGGACCAAGGATTGAACCCACCCAACACAGAAGGCGGACCCTTTACCCCTAGACCACCAGGTGACATAGTTAGTAGTAGCTTTACACTACAATTAATATCCTTGGGTGTTGAACGTACTAATGAAAAATGAAATAAATATAACCAACCCTCCTCCTACACTTTCAAAGATACATGCATGCTATTAAAAATGCGAGGTTTTTTCTCCCCCGATATAAAAGTTTTGCGGTCATTTTTCACTCTCCCATACCCATTCCAGATGTGATATATGAACTATGTGGACATGTAAAAATTGCAGATAAAAACATATTATAGAGGCTGTAAATGTTGCTTGTGTAGAACGCGTACTATCACAAACATTAATGTGGATTTTCTCTTTATTAAAAATAATAGATTGCTAAGTCTACGCATCTACGTATAGTCGGATCAACCTAATAAAATTCATCAAAACATATGCAAGCAGTGCTGGGTTATACAATATTGACAGTAAGTTAATACAGTCCGATTTAGATAAGAATAGACTACTTAGAGGATTTAAATGTTTAAGGTAGGTATATGGACAAACCTACCATCAAGATCTAAACATTCTTGAATTCTAAAATAAAGGACTATAAATAGGGAAGCGAGTCCCCTAAAAATTTCCAACACTCATAAAAAAAATATTTGTAAGCAATCCAAATAAGCAAACGTAAAAAACTTACTATGTCTAAAATATGTGATTTACTCACTAATTGTATATTCTGGATTAGCACGAGTTCCATGACCGACTATTTCACACCAAATGTTATGCTGAAGTAAAGACTGACACACCTATGAAAAGTGGATCGACGAGACACTTCCATGAAGTGACCTAGGCTTACGCTGATTGGCTTAACCAGCCGATAGAAGACTTCACATGATCTACACTGCCAAATCAGCGGATCTCCGGAATGACGTGTCAAGATGACAACGGATGTTCCAAAAGAAATCATGCTTTTATCACTTGTTCGCAAAATGATCTTTATATTTCTAATATAATGATTTACCCTTCCTTGTATCCATCAACTAGACCCATATAAAGCTGGCACTTGGCTAATATGGTTGACTATTAATTCCGACTCGACTATGAGAGGTCCTCGTTTGAACGTAGACATATTCACTCCGCGATAGGAAAATATAAACTCTACTTATTTTGTTAAATATTATGACCTATATTGGGTTTGGGTGTTTGAACATTTAGTTAATTATGGTAATCAAATCGTTCATGTAGGTGTCAGTAATTTCTCACTATAAGATTTATTTTGGAAGTTAAATTGTTTTATGGAAGGCTTAGGCACTCCGCACATGGATAGACTGTTTAGCAACACCAATTTAAAACCGGTTGCACATTAGATTATTGTGCAACCAGTTTGCAATCGATTGATGTTCTCCGTCTGATCACAAATGTGACTGAGTCTGGATCAGTCGACAGTTTCGTAATACATAGTAATATAGTGTTTTGCGATTGAAACACGTTTAGTACATATTCTTGAAGCTAGTTTTGGCAACATATCAAGTAGTAGTTCAAATGAAGAAGACATAGTTGACTATTATCAATACCGCAGATTACGAAGAGCAGTGCTAAGGGAATATTGGCACCATCCTTATATAGAGAGAAAAATCAAGTGCAGGTTTTCGTAGCAGCAGAACAATTGAATCAAACAGACACAAAGTTTATAGAATTTTACAGAATGCCCAAATACTCTTACCTGGAATTGGTAAAGATGGTTGCTCCTACCATACACAAGATGGACACAAATATGAAAGAGTGTGTGACTGCAGAAGAAAGAATATTAATAACTTTGGTGTAAGCTTTATTTATTACTCATTATTTTGGTTCGAACACAGAATGACAAAAGTTCAATTTAAAGAAATAAAAAATAAAGTAAAAAATTAAGAAAGATATACTTCTGTTAATAACTTAGGAATGTAGTTGAAGTAAAATTTTCACATTTTATAATAGTTGGGAGTTGAGAGCCCCTGAAAAGTCTGTATAAAACTGATGTGCCGGCGAAGCTTGTTCCTTTAATGACTCTGAAACCGGATAGATTGCTGAGGTATGGGAAGTTTAAGAGGTATTTGAGATACCAGAGGTATGCGTTGAATCCGACTGTGGTGAGACAATTGTGATAAATGATGAAGAGGAGAGCAGTAACGGTGTTGATATCTCATCAATAACGCTGAAAATTTTGAGTTTGAATAGTTTAATTTGAGAATCAGTAAATTCTTCTATTTCAGGTATCAAGCTCAGTAGAAACATTTTGAGAGCCTCTTTCCTTTCAATTTTGTGAGAGCTAGTAGCTTCTACGTTAGCAGTGGTTTCCAGTCTTGTTTTTTTTTTTAATTTAAATATTCAGCCACACATTTATCTGCGTCCGCTGCCGATTTATTAATGACATTCAGGATTTTCTTAGCTCGATTTGGTTGAGGCAGTACTGTTTTCTCATGTTAGGTTAGGGGGAAGGTGGATGGTGCTTGCATCAGAGGTGGAGATGGTCGCAATGATGCTTGTGAGGACTGCACCATGTCTGATGAATCCTCCAGAGAGCCACTATCATTAACACAGCTTTCTAAATTTTCAAATATTTCATCTGTCGTTTCATGCTGTGGTATGTGTGGAAAATTTATGGATTAGGGAGGAGCAAACGCTTTTATGAATGGCACACAAAACTGAATGGCATCTGCCAAATAGTATGCCTTTTTCTTTCTTCCGGATCCTCTTGGTGGAGGTTTCAATTTACGTGTAAAAACTCTAAAAAAAGATTACGCAACTCCTCTTTGTACTCAGCCGCTGAAATCAATTAAATGAATACAGTTGCACTTTATGTTAAAATACAATAACACTAAAATAAGGATAAAATAATCTTTATTTATGTTTTTCATTTTTATATTAGATTTATTTACTTTTTTACAGGTACTTGGCAACAGGATGTACATTTGTGTCACTTTATTTATATTTTGCAAGATGGGAGACCCCAATCGGAGCTTTTGTTAAAGATACCACTAAAATAATCTGGGACGTATTGAATGAAATGTATATGCTTGTACCTACAGGAGATTAATGGGAAATAATTGCTGATCGTTTTGAGATGATATGGTACCTTCCAAACTGCATTGGGTCTGTGGATGGAAAGCACATCTAAATAGAGAAATTTCCAAACACTGGTTCTCAAAATTACAACTACAAGTTATACGATTATACCTTCCTAATTGCGTGATGTGATGCAGATTGACTTTTCACTATGATCGAATCAGGCTACGGCGGAAGAAACATATTATAATATCATAAGACTTCAAAGGTTTAATGATTTAATCTGTTTGTTTAATATGAATTCTCAAGGGTGATTCTGGTGCTTTGTTTACCAAGTAGAGGAGCTCTTTAAGCTCTTTATTATTATATTAACGATTTATATTATTTCTCTTGAGTCTCTTCCAGACTAGTTCATATAAATAAATAATTTATTTTATAACTCTTATATTATACGTTTCAAACGTAGTATTCTTCAAGGACTACTAATAAACTGGAATTGTGGATTAAGTCTTCAAATGTACTGCTCAAGAGCCTCATATATATACACACACATATGTGTGTGTTGTTGTCTTTTTTGGTGGNGGGGGGGGGGTGAGGTTCAACACATCTCAGTTCGCCTTATAAGGCCATGTATTACTTATATACCTCTGAAAAAATAATTCTACTTTTGTTACACTTGTAAATTATCATTTTAATTGTTTTTACATTAATTTACATTTTGATTCCATCCACCCTCTTCCCACTTGTATTGGACTCTAGCGATTTGAGTAGGAGGTGATGACCGGTTCAATTTATTTATTAACATTCGTGATATGCAGAGATTCTACGGAGTAGAGAACTTCAACTTTTATTTTTTCGTTACAATCTGGAACTTAAAAGTAAATTGGTAGGGATGAAGAGAGAGAAAAAGCTAATTTGAATTAAAGTGAATTGTCAGGTTATATAACCTGCCCGTGTGAGATTAAGTTCATAAAACCGGCGATGTGGACATTTTAAGTTTCCACTACTCAGGGCCCCCAAATGAGGAGAGTTTCCTTTTCTTGTATGTAGATATTACTTTCTCCTTCTCTAAACATTGTTTTTCTTTCTTACTACTTCTTCATACAGCTCCGTTTTTCCACTTCAAAAACACAATGCCTATGACTATTTAATATCCCAGGCTTGAACTTATTCAAATTATTATGCACATAAATAGCTTTTTGTCATTCCCTATCATTTTTACACCCCCCCCCTTTTTTTTCTCTCCCACAGGGCTGCCAAAATTAATTATGTGTTGGATAAATTTAAGGATATTAAAATTAGTTAGTACTGTATACGTTCCGTTAAGCACTAAAAGATATTTAAAGTTATTTAAACTGTATTTAAAATTTTATAAATAAACATATTAACAATTATTTTTATTTATTTTACTTCAAAGCGAGGGACTGTAAAATGGCACAGAGGGGGTCCTTCCAAAAAAATGCCAATACTAATACAATAGAGCACTTTCCATATGGTAGAGAGGCAATCAAAAAGTCTAAGAAACTGGGAAAGCTCAAAATAGGTATATGTTGTGGGCTATATATAGACAAGTCTCTAGGGGCAAGGTAGAAAATTGAAATTTGGTATGCAGGTAGAGAGCTACCATTCTAGACAATCAATTAAGTAAAATAATATGAAACTTTTATATGTCAGAGTTAGAAAAATGGAAGAGGGTGGGTTCACAGTTTTCAAAACTTAACTAAAATATTTCTCAGGGTGATCGAAAACTTAATTTAGACTTAAAGGTAAAGGGACTACTCCAATTAAACAAAATAAACTAATGATTAATTTAATATTTTGATTTGTGAACCAGGGAAATAGGAGCAGGGGGACGGGCTATATTAAGAGAAACCCATACTGTTAGATTAGATAAAAATAAAATTTTGCCAGGAATGTAGTTGTATTATATAAATATCCAAATAATTCTTAAATATTTGATATTTTCAAGTGGGGGCTGGTCAATTTGGAAGAGGAGGTTTCAAAATCTCCAAAACTTAAATACAAAAATAGTTCTCACTGTGGTAAAAGATTTTAATTTGTCAGGAAAGTTTAAAAGCCACCCCAAACAATCCAGAAAAAAATAATTCAAAATGAAATATCTTAAACTGGGGGAGGAAAAGCTCCCCCCTATTTTTTTTTTTCAAAATCTAGTAGAATAAATCATTTTCCTTTTGTTATAAAATTGAAATATTTATATACCGATACATATAGAGAAGCAAGCAGAAAGGGATCAACCCATACAGCCATAAAAATCTAAATATGGGGAAATTGTTTTTCAGATAATTGAGGTGCGAGAGCTATAAATATACAAAATCATCTTAGGTGAAATAGAATATTGAAATTTGGCATGCAGATTGGGGTACTATTCAAGATATTCAATTAAGTCCTAAAATATTAAATTTCAAAGTTGAAGTCAGCAAAATGGGGGAACGTGGCTTAAATATTTTAAAAACTAATTGAAACAAATATTTTACACTGTGGTATAAAATAAAATTCAGTAGAAGGAGAAATGTACTACTTTAAATAACGATTACAACTGAAATTTTCAAATATTAAAAATTTAGCGCTAGAAAATAAAAGGAGGAGGGGGTGGAGGGGTGGGGGCTTGGTGGTAACAGAAAACAAAGATTTTAGGTGGAATGGAAAGAAATTTTCAGGAATATAGTGGGATTACTCCAAATACCCAAATAATTTAATATTTTAATTTTACGAGTAGGAGTTTGGTAAACGGGATAGGGAGGACGTGGGGGTCAAAATGCCCAAAACTTATACAAAAACTACTTCTCATTGTGTTAAAATATTTAAATGCCAGGCAGGTAAAATATACACCTCAAACACATGAAATCAAATTAAATTACAAAATGAAAGCACGGAAATGGGATGGGGGGCGTCCTTTCCAAAGATTTTCAAAGCTATTACAATAGAAACATTTCATATGATAGAAAATGAAAATATTTACTTATATGTAGAGGGAAAACACGATATAACCAGAAGAGTCTGACATTTTTGAATTATTAAACAAGGACAAGAGCCAGTGAATTTGTAAAGGAGCCGGGGGGTAGGGGGAATGGTGGAGGATTATAATTTCAAAACGTATATAAAACACTTTTTGGTGCGGTATAAAATTGATATATTTGCAAAATTCTAAAAAGTTCGCCTCAGATCATTAGAAAATACTGAAAATTTGTTCCAAAAAATAAGGCATTAAATATTTCACAGTCAGTTAGAAAAAACTGCTAGTGTAATAAAATATATAAATATGACAGGTAATTAATTACAGGAAATAATAATTATATATCTATAACAGTACAATATTTCATTTATGCTGTTTGTTGAACTGAAATACTTTAATCCATATATATTTTTAGTAACAACGTATATTACATCATTTTACTACTTTTATGACTGCTTTCAGGCAAATATTGTTAGATTACAAACATATTTTGACATTACATTTTAGTCATTCTGCCTATTTTTCGTGTTAAGTTACATAATTTAAACCAATAAAGGTTAAACATTTAAAAATAATTTAAAATTTGCTACTTTTTTTTTATTAATTTATAATTTANTATTAATTTATAATTTAAAAAAAAAATAACAAAGCTTCTTATAGATTCCTCGTGAGAAGAACGGGTACATCAGTTAGTACTTAATATTTTAGTTACTGTATTTTTACTTTATCCATGTAAAATGCTTAGTGTAGAGGAAAAATTTGTAACTCTATAATAGCTACAGATCCATTATATATAGGAAAAGAGCCGTAGTGGTTGACACGCGAACTAGATATCAAGTTCATCTTTCTAGTTTGTACCACATTGCCCCACCTTCCCCTGGATTTTCACTCTTCCTTTTTTTCCTGCAAATGCAGTTGTAATTTATTTAAATTATACCTTTCTCATCTATATTTATTTAGTTTAATTAAATGCGTATAGCTAAGACCAAGAGATTTTTTTTAAAATTTTGTATCTCATTTGGCCTGTCTGTCTGTTTCTTCTAGTATTTAAATTATAAATTTAGACAAAAATTGTTTTTATAGATATTTACATAATAAACACCTTTTTTATTAATATAAAAATAAGCACGTATTTATTAGTTGACACCTTAATTCATAAGTAGCGTGTCTAGTTACCGAATTAAGAGCTCCTGGTTCGATTTCCGACAAATTTATCATTGGTTATATTAAGCCCTCCCCTTTCACAGTGATAAATTAACGGCTGGGGTATTGGTTGTTTGTTTTGTGTGCTATAGAATGAAGTCAGCTTTTAAATCATGTACTGATGCAATGAGTTGGTTTAGAAAGTATGCGTGAAATACCTCGGATTCAATTTAAATTTTAAAAATGCAAAATAAATCACGATTGAAATTTGAAAGAAAGATGTTCCGCGAGAATTGGTTAAGAATATATTTAAAATGCATTCATTTGTCAAAAAATAGGCTAAAACCCAAAATACCCATTTGTAATAAATTTATGGTCAAAAATAAATTAGTTTATATGCCTACATGAAAATGCATGCACTTAAATTAATATATAAGCTTAATTATGATACATTCTTATATAAAGATAATTATAAACTTACTAGGATTATTTTCATACATTTATACGTAAATTAACAGAATTTTCACTTGACACTTTTGAATGATAGAATCAATACCGATAAAATGAAACTTTTTATGTAGTAAAAAACCTACTATCAATGCCGACCATAAAAAAAAGTACTTTCGATGCCAATATTTCTATTGCATAAATTTTTTTATCTAAAAACTCTGTACGTAGCGTATAGTAAATTGCTGAGCTATTTTTTGAGTTTTCAATTTAAATTGTGTTTTGACAATTAATATCCGTTCTGCTTGGTAGGATGTCACTTTAAATTATACTTGGATAATTGACTGGCGCGTTATTGTGGTGTTTTTTAACAAGTAATATTTCATCATATTTTTGCCATCCTCTTACTACAATAGTCTAGGTACACTTCATCCAAAATAACTTCTTCATCCTTATTTCAAGCCATTACTACCCACCTCGGTGGCGTAGTTAGCTAACGAGCTGATTTCGTGTTGAGCTAAACTGTCGTGGATGGGGAGAACGAGGTTTGAATCTCGCTCGGGTGAAATGAGTGTGTTTTTACATAAATGGTTTTCCACTTTCTCTCTCTACACGCAAATGTGGGCTCACTTCACCTATATTTAACCTTCCCAATTCGTGACCCATTAGTTTAATCAGTACTTAAGCTTATAGCCCGAAGGGTTGTAAGACGCGGTGCTAAGTATTATTATTATTGTTAAAGTTGTTACTAGCCCTAATATAAAATTCTTTACTAATAATGAATAATATTTTTATGCTGCAACATTTTGTAGGGGATAAAAGTGTTGCAGGTGGTTTATAAATACACTCCACGTCATGGGAAATTATATTTTTTCATTGGAATTTTAGGAATCAAATAAGAAGCTATCACCCAGAAAAGCCGAGGATTAAAATACTTCAGTAAAAAAGAACACAGTTACTAATGAAAGGCTTCAAGCCGTAAGTATAATGTTCACGCATATAAATTAAAGTGCATACTTATATATGAACAGTTTAGTCGCTGTAACGACTGTTCCATGCCGAGGACATAAATATTGTATATAAAAAGTGTCGGGCAGTAAAATGTGTAGTGTCAGGGTGTTAGGTCTTTAGTTGATTTACACCAAGATGTCAGCTAGACTTAATTTTTCTTCTTCTCTTTTTTTTTTACTCCTAGACTGATTCAAGTACACAATGTTATAATAAAATCCGAGAACTCTTGAAACCAGTGAGAGCTCATTGCGTTGATATAATATGAAAGAGAACGTCATGAGGTTTAGTAAGTATTTTTTAAGCTTTTTTTTGTTTTGTTTTTTGCATTAGCGGATCATATTTGACCAAAAGCTCTTGTGCCATTAATCCATAATATGTACTTGAAATAACCAATCCAGAGGGGTAAGGATTAGGAAAATTAACTAAAAGGAAATGCACTAGTATTAGTAAAAATAAATGGCCACTGGTTATTCGGTCACACCCCCCGAGCTATTAATTACGTCACGTCAACTTTTCATCAATGTAAACAATGTGTACATTGATTTTACGACTTAATTTAAATGAGTACATAAAGTTGGCGAAACTCTACGCTTCTCCCGAAATAATGTTAATTTCAATAAACCCACAAACAAGTTCGGTCATTCTGGTACCAACACAAGCCGTAACTCATACAAACGTAGGTTTGTGTTTGTTAGTAAGCCTTTAGGTGCCAGTGTGGAAGGGAACCCACGATTTAAACCGATTTAACTATAAGAGTTTCCTAAACTTTCATCAGTGCCCTTTTTGGGTCGATTATCTAACGAACTACTAGTTCTTCATATAAAAATGGGATACAAATAACTGATACATAGCATACCTAAAATACCATACAGAGATAACGTACATATCATACATACTATACATATCATATATAGCATAGCATACATAACATATATACATGCATAGCATACATACCAAACATGCATACAATACATAGCAAAACACACATACACGTATTACATGGCCTACTCCTTTTTGATCTACACACTCTACCTTCATAATATACTTGCTTCGTTACTAAATCCACACTCATCCTCTCAACATTCCCAAGCCAACGTAAGACGCTTCTTTCACATTTGTCTATTAGATTTCCTTTCAAACCGCACTCTTTCAGTATCCATTCATTACTAACTCAGTCCATATGAGTTTTCCCCCATATATTTATTGGATATCTCATTCCAACTGCATTCGTCTTGCTCTTGTCTTTCTTTTGACAAATCCACGACACACATTCATAAAACAATGCTGGCGTTAACACACAATTGCCATCTTTGCCTCTTTTGATAAAGTTTGCAATAGTCAACATACATCAACTACTCTCCGAGATGCATTCACCTGTCTGCCGATTTCCCCACCTATTCTTCTATTTTTACAAAACATTCTACCCAGCTATACAATACTTGTGCTAACAACATTTAGTGGAAAGGGGTTGTTCAAGTATTTCTTAATTACCTTTCGGCCATTTTGGACTTCCTCCTCCCCTTCGTAAGCAAAATAAAAAAAACACGCCCCAGCCCTCCTCCCCCTCTTGCTAAAGATATATTTGTCGACCTTTTTTTTGTAATTCATTCACAGAAATAGCCGTTATTTTTTATGAAATTTGTATATTACTGGTAATTATTAACGTGGAGGTGTAAATTAATGGTGTGAAATAATTAGGCAATGTTGTAAAATTAATTTAAATTTATTGTAGTCTACTAATCAAGCAAAATTTTTAAAAAATCAAAAATATTTCAATTTACACTTAATTGAAATAATAAATATGTTGTTACTCCCTCTCTGATGAGCCAACATGTATGTATGGTTTAGTGGGATGGATAGGGTGCGGCAAAAAAAAAAACTGTGGGTCGGTTCGTTTTGACCTTGTTTATCGAAATATATTAATTACCATATGAGTGCATAGATGTGATGTATGTTTTAGTACAGAGTGAAAGTGTTTAGAAATATGCACTCGTTCTATCAATGTTCCTACTCACCAGTTTCGTGCCCTGACCTATCTTCGATGCTATAATTCCAACTGGTGTCAAACACCCAACCACCCAGCGCTGCGTGGTTGTTGTCTATATCAGACTTTAAAAATGGGTTTAGGCATCCTCCTCCGTAATGAAGAGGGACTCAAACTGTAGGATATTCTCCCCACAAGTCGCTGTAACTTGGTTAATGAGTATGTAGACTGTAGAGCACTACGAAATAGCCCTTTGTCAACTGGCGTCCTTCTCTGGCCCCCTCAGAAAGATTAAAAACTCGCTGTTTTATACCAAAAAGGAGGGGTGCTTCTCCTAAGTTACTAGTTTTGCCAATACTCTGTGTTATGCTAATTGGCAAAACAATCTTTGTTTTTTAAAACATTACCTGGTACGAATACGTGACTGCTGATTCAGGACATTTGACAATACAAGTTACTTGCATGATCTAGATTGACTAAGGCTGCAAGTTATGACAGAAAGTATTATTAGTGGAAACATTAATTTTTGTGACTATAAAAACCTCTGAACTACTTTTAATCTGATATAGTTTCCTTGAATCCACGTCTTGACACTTTTAACTATAATTAGTAAATTTTGTGTGGCTAGGTCACTACGCCATTCTTGTTCATATTTCTCTGTCTCATGTTTTGACTCTTCCCCACTTCAACAATGTCAGTTAAAATAATCACAGCTCAAACCCCTTCCCCTACTAAGGTGCTTACATAATAATTGAACTCCTATAAGCTTAACTAAACCATTACAAAGCTTATAAAGCCCGTGATATCACATCAAATCTCCGTCAGTTTGTTTATCAAACTTACTAATGTATACAAATAAATATGAATAATATAACTCGTTGATACAAATACCCAGCGAAATCCTTCGCGTATTTCTTGGGGTACGTTTACCAATTAATCAAAATGATAGAATTTAGAGGATGTGGACACGTATTTTTGCGGAGGTAGATTGGAAAGCCATTTATGAAATAAAATACCTTCAGCACATCCAACCAGGATTCAAACTTCGATCTCCCGTCACCAGTAAACCGGACAAGGCGTTATTGACGCTTTCATCCACACACTAATCGTTGAGAATAGGTAAAATAAAACAATTTCTTTGACTCAGCATTTTGTTTAATAATTTCCTTGAATACTAAGTTATAAAGGTGACAGACGACGATGGTGTTAGTATTCCTATCCTGGAGGGGAAAATATCCGT
The DNA here is from genome assembly GCA_901482245.1 of Timema douglasi. Taxonomy (NCBI): domain Eukaryota; kingdom Metazoa; phylum Arthropoda; class Insecta; order Phasmatodea; family Timematidae; genus Timema; species Timema douglasi. The sequence continues at coordinate 70,575 of CABEEJ010003084.1, read as the reverse complement.
AGTTTGATATTCATGCATGATTGTCCGCTTCAACCTGGCTAACTTTCCCCCTCCTTTCCTCGCAAATTTCGCACAGTTTATGACTATGCAGTGTGCTACCTAACTTTAGATAAACACAACATAGCCAGAGAGATGGATGAATAGGGGAAGGAAAAGAAAGAGATAGCTCGAAATTGAATTCAGTGGCGTTATATAGAGATCGAGTCAGATACTTTGCCGGCTGCCATGTTTCTTATTGCTGTGACACCTGCTGATATCTTACCTGCTACTTTGGCAGGACAATCTTTGTCTTTCAACTCATGTTGCGCCTGGTCGCCGTCAGAAGCTCTAATCCCGACAAAGATCACTAACGGTCGTTTTCCAGATGTGGTTTAACCATCCACTTCTCATTATTGCTTGGCTGCATATCTAAGATGCCCTCCTTATTATTAGTCCTTGAAGTTAGTCATTAATAACCCTTGTTTTAAACTGACAAATATGATGAATAAACACTGCTAAGATTAAGAAATATTAAGATTTGTTTTTATGTAAATAATATAGATTGAATTTAATTGAATCATTAAGAGTTCATTGACAATTAAAAAAAGAATTTAATAAAAATTCCGACAAAAATTAAGTTGATAATTTAATGGTCAACTTAATTTTAATAATTAAATCCATATTATTTACATAAAAACAATATTGATATTTTCATTTTTAAAGTCTTATTAGTTCTTATTGAAACACTCCTTACTTAAAATAAGGTTTTCGAATGTTTTTAAAATACTACTGCTGAGATTGGTTAGGTTATTTGTGAAAGTACTCAGTTCGATGCCAGCCCGTGGTTGCTCGAGTGGTATACTTTGTATCAGCAGTGGCATAGCCTTTATCGGTGAACATGTGGACTAAACGTTACGCTCATCTATACCGGTTTGCCGAAAATAAGGAGGTCATGGATAATATCTCATCCGAGTGTACTGATTGTAATTTTGATTAAATGTGGATACATTTCTTATAAATTTTACCGTATTATTCCTACCCATTAGCACAATTAAATGCGGATATTTTAGCCGGGTAGCAAGATGCAGCGCGAACCAAAATGCCGGCCTATCCAAATAGGTGCCTGTGCTATTTTCCGTTACAATGTTTTTATGTTTAGTTTTAAGTAATGTTTAGTTGATAAACTTTTTGAAAGAATCACTTTACTAATTTTAAATCAAATTAAATACTATAAATATGTTAAGTCTAAATTGTTCAACTTGTCCCGTTACTGCATTAAGACTTTGTACTTTTAATTCAGTGCCAGTCTGTAGCTTTATAACGCAGATGCTACTGCAAGACAATAAAGTTTTGGAAAAGATAACTTTATTTCATGGGTCTGACCTATATATAGAACATATAACATTATATTCGCTTAGAGTTCATCTCACCATCCGAAACTCACACGAAAGTAAGTCTTAACGTCTCCCAAGCTGCCAATGCGCCACCGATCCGAGTGTGAAATTCACACGTCATTTCTTCCAATCTGCAGGAAATATCCAAGATATAAAACTTACTTCTCGAATAGAATCCACAGGAGAGATAAATAAAAGAAAATTACAACGAAAGCTAAAAACATAAGTGAAAGAACCAAATACATTTAGTTTGTCGGCTACAGTGTTGGCAACAAACTTACAAGATTGACCTTAAATGAAGAAAGGCATATGTATCCATGTATTTTATATAAACGAATTGTAGGAGATGTAATATACAAGACTTTATCTAATATAAAGCCACTTTATCAAACATTCTGAACAGAATTTTTTTAACGCAGATAATTTTACATTCGTTCAATTTAATTATTATTGATTTGTTTAGTAAAAGGCTGCGACAAATATTTAATTTGATGAGTAGAAATGAGAAAATCATTAAAATGTATAAATATTTGCATTCGTATACTTATAGGTTGGAGAACCACCTTGAGGAAAATTAGCCCAGTGCAGTGTTAGCATTCATTAGCGGAGGGGAGATTGAGGGGAGAGTGAGGAGTGGCGACCACTCAAATAGATTTGTCTATAAATATAATATATTTATTGGTAAAGTGTAGTTAAGAGGCTAATCACTTGCCAATAAGTTGTAATTAATGTTTTTTTTAATTCTTCATAGTATAAGTGTGTAAACCCCCCCACCCCCTTTATTTATATCACAAATAAAAGTCAGGTTGGTCACAAGAGAGTTTATTTATTTCCAATAATAACAAAAACAATACTCGATGAGAAAAGAGTGGGACAAGCCCAGTGTTAGGCGCAGGAAAAAAAGGGTCATTAACAATAATATACATACAATGATTTGGGGCACGACCCCGAGTAATAAGATGGCCGCCGAAGGGACCCACAGTATTAACAAACATTCAAATTGACCGTCATAGAAATCCGTAATGCATAATGATAATAATTTAATGTAGCAACAATAACCCCCATACTAGCAATAAACACAAGACATAGACTATTCGCCATCGGCGACTCCCCAATAACTTATGAAAAAGAGAGAGTTCCCAAAAAGAGTTAACATCACAGCCATTCTAAGGCCCAAAAAATTGAACTAAGAGCCATTATACAGATGCATCATAAAAGTGAATAACCTAGCTACCAACAATACTAATACACTAAGAGCGTGGGCTCGCGGCCCCAGGTTTGATCAACCAAGTTCAAATCAATGGGAATTCAATCTCCCAATAATGACGGTAACATGACCTTTCCACATGATTTTACCCAAGTACTAAAAGGGTACAATATAATTAATATCCCGCACATCAAACATGGCGGTACTAATGGTTTCAAAACAATCCGTGAAGCGGATGAGATACGTTAGCCTAAATAATAATATCCCTAAGTCCCAAACTGTAATGCCATAACTTCTACGAAAATCGCAGTTCCAATATATAATAAGTAAAGTTAAATCATAAAAAGATATCGTCCGAAACGTAATTTAGAATTCATCTTTACCCAAACAGAATTTTGATATAAGTAAACCAAATATAAATTGGCTCAAAGTGTCTCACCTAGAGAATGCGGAGAAATGTCTATCATGGTTTTAGAGTCCTGCCATTATATACACCAAGCCAGAGTCACGTGATCTCACAGCGCGGGAAGCAAGGCAGGAGAAAGGGAGAAGGGGGGTGCACTTTTCTGGAATACTCTCACATATTCTAGGCGAGATTTCAAATCTCGCGCCACCCGAGCGACTTGATTTCACTGCACTGTCACTGGCGCGCAACGGATCTGCGCATGTCGATATTCTCTTATTTTCTTTTCTGGGGTGGGGCAGCTTAGAGGCGTAACTTGAGAAAATGTTCCTCGTCTCAGATGAAAACAGTCCTGGGCGCTGAAGTGATGTGTTTGTGTGGGGAATCTTGCAGAACAGCCAAATGGAGGCAAAGATGGTGAGTCAATGTAATTATATTCCTTCCTTGTTGTGACTCGGTCACAAGTGTGAGGTTTATTTATAGAGTGAACAATGTTGAATGAAGTTCAGATTTGTAAGAATGTGTACATTAATATATATATATATATATATATATAAATTAGGTTTTAAATAATGTTTCTATAAACATATACATTATTAATATTACCTTATTTGCTCTAGGGTATTAGGAACTTAAAAGTTTATGGCCGCAATTACTAAAGTACGCCACTTAACCCTATCTTGATCTAGTTTTATCCAGCCCACCTCATTACACCCTATCCCTATCTTGATCTAGTTATATCCAATCCACCCCATCACACCCTTTCCCTATCTTGATCTAGTTCTATCCAGTCCACCTCATTACACCATATCTCTATCTTTATCTAGTTCTATCAAGCTCACCTCACTAAACCCTACCCCTATCTTGCTCTAGTTCTATACAGCCCACTTCATTACACCCTATCTCTATCTTGATCTAGTTATATCAAGTCCACCTCATTACACTCTATCCATATCTTGATCTACCTCTATCCAGTCCATTTTATGAAACCCTATCTCACTTAGGTTGATTTTTATGCTATCCTCCCATCTGCATCTTGGTCTTCCCAATGGTTTCTTCCCATTGGGTTTGCCAGTCAGTACCCTTAACAAGGTTCTATAATCTCCCACTCAAGCTGCATGTCCTACTCATCAACTACGAAACTTGGTTATCCTAACAATGTATTGTGATAAGTAGAGATAAGATATGTAACTCATCATTATGTAACCTCTTTCACTCCCGAGTAGCCTAATCCATTTTTGGACGAAATAGCTTCTTAAGCACCTTATTTTAGAACACCCTAAATTTATTTTTGTCATGTAAGGTGCATTCCCCGCCCATAAACAATGTCCTACTAATATTAAAGTAAGTATTAATTTGACGTTAAAGTAGAGCAAAGAAAGTGTCAATCAAATAAGTATAGTTGGTGTTAATAAAACTTCATAATGATAGAGTATGGCAAAAACACTGTTAAACGAAAGAGAAGCATTTCATAATGTACCCTGAGACCTCTTTCAAACAATTTATAATTATATCAAATGTACAAACACTCTTTAAATCTTGAAGAACTTTGATTTTCAAGCATCCTCTCCACTATTTCCTACCTAATCCTCTGGGCACTCGTGTTATTTAATCTTTAATTAAGCAATCAATTCAGTGGTCGAATGGTTTAAGCCGGCGTCAATCTCGCAATCGTCTAGACTGCCAATGGCGGGTAGACCTAAGTTAAAACCTAGGCCGGGTGTATTGAGGAGGTTTTTTCCTAATTGTTTTTTTCTCTCTCCCTCACACAAATATGGTTCCTTTCTATTCAACTCTCCTCATTCTTAACACATTTGAGTAGTTAGTACACAGTCGTATAGCCCGATCGGGTGGTAAGAAGCGGTGCTCTAACTCTTTAGCAAACTTTTCATGTCAGTGCAGGGAGAGAAAGATAGAGGAAATATTAGTATAATAAAGACCTAGAATGACTCAGATAAATAAGCACAATAACTAAAAAAAATATAGAACGTATAGACTTAAATGAATAAATCTGAAAGAGGTACAAAGCCATTCTTAGCAAACGGCCTAAAAAAACTTCACACATATGATACACACTCAAATCATCAAGTGAAACATATTACAAGTTTAAGACTAACGCTGATAAAACTTTACCAGCCCGTTTTTATTGCAAGTTTATCCCTCTATAAAATTCCACTGGTATTTTATTTCCCAGCATGCCACGTGTTAGTACAATATTAATCGCGATAAGAGACAAGGGTTGGTTATGGGAGGAGGGGTTGCTGTGTATGCAATATAGGGTAGGGATGTGTGAGTGTGTGCATGTAGGGTGTTGATGCCACTGTATGGTTTGTACGCTTCCTACCAACCCTAAAAAAAATATACACACACACACACACACAAAAAAATCGGTCCATCAAAAAGATGCCAACAAAATGGAAGCGTTGATAGAAGCGCTTCTCGGGTAGGGGGGAAAAATAATTAAAAATGTACCCCACCCCCCTTACTAACAGCAAACACTAGCCTAAGTGCGGGGTGTGACGATTCACAAAACACAACGGACGGATTATAAATATCGCACAAGTTCTATTAATGGTGCTCTCCACCACCACCCCTCCTCCTACTCACTTTCTCCGCAATACTTTGGTATAAAGGGAGTAGGGAGAACTTTGCCCCCTCACCCCCCTCACCCCTATTTTCTAACCAGGCCTGTTACATACATGATAGCCTCATTTACGCGGACAGGCTTTTAAATTATTTCCTCTGTAATGCGTGCGCCCAACAGAGACCGTTGTTGGCGAAATAACCCTTTCAACGTTTGTGCTCTTCCATTCACCATCACTCTTCACTACACGCCTTACTTGATGTATCCACGCCAAATTCGTCTGAGCGAGCCAACTACAGTGAACTGGAAGGTTTTAAACGCGTTCTCTTGTTGCATAGCCGTTTCACTGTAAGCTACTAATGTGATGAGAGGATGTGCGTCATTTATTGTGTTGAACCAATACACGGAGTTTGAGTAGACTCGAGACCCACAAAGGTTTGCCACTAACTCTTTAACATTAAAATCATTGTGTTAGCCAGTTAATAAAAAAAAAAAGGATTACTACTCTGAATTCATGCAATTAATGTTTATAACAGGATTATTTGACCTTGATGGGGAAATTTATTTGGTGACAACACGACCCTATGTTTGAGAAAGATTTTTTTTTTTGGAGAAGTGGAATATGTGTTCGAGTGAGAGTCTTCGCTAATTTTCAAGTAACTTTATTTTCTATTTTACTATTTCAAACTGGCAGTTAAAGGTCCCAGAGTAAACAAAAATGAAATTTTTTATTCAAGTTTCTAAGTGATGTTTTCTGTGTTTTCCCTGTTTTTTTACAGATATTAAATGTCCCTTGGTTTTACCACTTTTACAGATTTATTGCAGCCAAGACACAGAAGAATCAAAATGCTTTATATTATTTTAAACCTCCATTTCATGATGACTACATTTTATAAATGAACCATATACGTAAGAAATGTGTTTCTAAAATAAAACTAACAAAACTTTTGGCAATATTTCTGAAATTTATTACGTCTTTATTCGAGATGGCAAACTAGAAAATTAGCTGGTTGGTTTTGGGTTTGAAATATGTTGTAAATACAAATAAATGTTGTTCTGTGGCAATACATGTTCGAGTTCCTAATGTCTTAAGTAAGTAATAAAAGGTAACCCACAGTTTGACAAAGACTTAGAAAAATAAATAACGGCATACATTTTTGCACCGAGTTCGGTAAACATATAGTAGGGCTGCTCCAAGAAACTGGAATAACCAAACAACGAATAAATGGCGAACACAAAGTGAAGCAGCCAGAATACATCCAACTAAATATGGGAAGTTAATTGATATATATTATATATATAGATATATATCTGTATTAGCAAAGCAACAATGTCATATGAAACCATGTAGTTTTGACTATTTTATAACTTTTTTTTACCGCTTCTGTGGGTTGCTTGTAACACTCTTGTTGATGTCGCTTGAAATGGGTCAAAACTACAAAAAACATGAAGTGTTAAAACAACAAAAATATGGTAATATTTACAGTGTAGGCAATTGAACGCGTCATTGTGATAATTCATTGTTCAGTGTGACACCAAACATAGAAATAACGTTTGCTTTGGTCCCCATTTGACCACGAGACTACGCCGATATACATGGTCAAAGGTCAGCCCTATACAAGAGGGAAAAAGGGAAAGCGGAAGGGGAGAAAATAAAATGGCTGCTATAAAACATGCACATTGTTCAAACCAAATTCGAAAAAACGACTGACCAATCAGCTTAAAAAATTAAAACCAGCATCACACACAAAAAACGAGGTTGTTCATTACAGAAAGGACGACAGTGAAAATATACATCATGACAATTTTATTAGTATTAATTATAAATGGGTTTTATTTTGGAAGGCTAAGCATTTATTAGAATTTCGTTAACATGGAGCATGTTCAAATAGTGTTACAATGTGGATAGTCCAAATGACTAAAAGTATTTACAGCGAGGTCTGAATTTATTTTGTATGGCTATAGTTTTTGTTTATATCATGCCAATTGTATTTTATATTGTATAGTTTCCACTAACAAGCTATTAAAACTCATGTAAACAATGTTATAAATAAATAAAAATGAAATAAATATCTCCAACATAATATATTATATGTACACATAACAGTTTCACCAAGTGTCTACAGTCCATGACTGCACTGGGCAGAACTATACGAGTTTTAATACAAATTATAGCTTAAAAAAATACTCACTTCAGTGGTCACATTGTCTAAGGCGTAGCTATAGCAACAGACTGGACTGCCAATGAAAGGGAGATAAGAATTCGAATCCCGGTCGTGTGTTCTGAGGGCGCTTTTAACTTAATTATTTTCCAATCTCCCTCCACGCAATTTCGGGTACAATTCCTTCAAATTAAACCTACCTAATCCCTAAAATATTATCATGATTAGTACATATGCGTGTATAAACCAAATGGAGAGTAAAATGCGGTAGTAAAAAAAATTAATAATTTTATATATACAGTGTTTATAAAATTGTTATATTTAGGTTGAGATGAGAAGAACAAAGCTACTGTATTTTTACAGTTTCTATTATACAAAAACTTTTTTAGACAAAATAATACAATTTGATCTCATAAGAAACATTCATTTCATTGAATATCTGTTATAGTCGTCAGAATTTGAGTATGACTATTTATTCATTTAAAATGTTTTGGGGTGACCTGGTGGTCTAGGGGTAAGGTGTCAGACTTCTGTGCTGGCGGCCGGGGTTCAATCCTCGGTCCCGGCACAAATTTATCTGATTACCAAACCCTTCCTTCACCTCTGACAAGACATCTTGTGAATGTGAGGAATGCCAGGTCTCCACCGTGGTTCGGATTCCACGTTAAACTGTAGGCCCTTCAGTTCATCTCACAATCATCCTACCATTACACATTAGGGTAAGTGCGTATAACCCGAACGGGTAGTAAGACGCGGTGCTAATAATAATAATAATAATAAAATGTTTTGGGTCACATTACACTGTGTTCCCGACATATATTCAAGAATTACTGTTGAGATTAATATGTGTAGAAAATTAAACCAAGTGTTTCTATGCTGAATCAATATTTGAATTTCTGCCCGAAAATGTTCTTATAATAACAACTGCAAAACATAATTACCTCCCACTACGTCCCCTACCCACACCCACACACATCGTAGTATCTGTTAGAGTTATATGCTTACATTAAATACGCTAATATACTAGAGATAAGAAAAATAATATTTTGAAGGCAATATACCTGAATATGCGTGAAGGGAGGGTGGAAAACTTTTACGAAATAACATCCCACTACCCAGGATTTGAGCCCTGATTTCAATATTATCAACAATCTCTTTTTAATACGAGAATAACGCGTTTGCTTATGCAACCACCAGAATAACACCCAACTTGAACTTAATATATTAGAGTACGCCCCATAGTCCATATTAAATCACAGTATCAGAAATTATAGATATGGTAGGTGATATAAATACATACACAAATACTAGAATCCACTTGGGTCTCAACAAGAGTAAATTGCATTTCTAGTGTAATCGATCGGGGGGTCAAACTCTCGGACCAGAGTATGGGAGACTATGATTGTAGCCATCCCCACCCGGGACTCCAACGATCTTTTCAGAGTTCTCTTCCTCTTTCACTTTCTCTTAAGCTATTTCCACTTTTATAGCCTCTATATTCTACTCTTTCCCCCTCCTTTTCAACAACACACTCACTTTTTCTTTGCCTCTATCTCACTTGCTATTTACTATTTTTATTTAACTCTTCCCCCGCCTCCCCTTGTTCCTTTTTCTGTTTCTTATTTCATATAATCAATAATGTTCTCTTTCCCTCTGTTTTTCTATCTTTCTACCCCACTATCTTACTCATTGACTAGTTCTAAATATTCTTTTATTACATATTATAGATACACATACTAAATATGTATATCATGTTTATATGCATATAGTAATTTAAATTAAATTAAACTCAGGTATTTGTTATTTGTATAAGCCTAATAGATATTTATTACATATATTCTTGTTAAAAAGGCAATTTTTTTCTAATATATCATCTTTCTCAATGATTCATCACCTAAACAAAACAAATGGAGAAGTAAATCTTAGTATTGTAGAAGAGGAAAGGAAGGGCTGAAGTTGGCAGCTAAGGGGAAGAGAAAATGAAGAAAATATGTGTACAAAGGTCCCCATGATAATACTCTTGTAATAAAACTAACTGCCTCGGGACTATGTCAATGGGAACATTCTAATAAAAGTCTGGATTATTGGAAAACTCCAAAAGAAAGTAGAGACATATTACCAATTTTTTTCTCTCGAAAAGTACATATAAAATTGAAACGACAATAAATGAGCAAGTATACAAAGAATAAAATATAAATTATTGGTGAAATGGAAGTAATATAAGATATGAAAAGGTCTGGGTTAAAAAAATGTGCAAAAATGTTTGCGAAAGCAATATCAACTTGGCATTGTCTCTTGCTCATTACAGTCATTTATATACAGTGTTAGTAGACTCTATCTTACATATTGCATGTTTTACTACACGTATAGGCTATTAGCATATTTACATTAAGTTATAGTTCAAAGTAAGTGCACCCGTATTTAAGTGAAGGGAGAGCTGGAAATTATTCAGGAATAAAATCTCACTACAGCCAAGCAGTATGAAATCATCTCCCACAAAAAGTATTCTGTAGTTCCGATATGTTAATACTTTAATATAATAATAAAAGTTTTAAGGGATATTGGGTAATAGGTTACATAATGGTGAGTCGCATACCTTGTACTCATAACCAAACATTGTTAGGAAAATCAAATATCTCATATTATGATGGGTAGAACCAGCAGCGTTAATGGTAGAATCTAGAACCTTGTTCAGGTTATTGACTGGTAACCCCAATATGAAGACATCATTAGTAAGACACAGACGCAGATGGGAGGCTAGAATTAGAATATATCTGAAAGAGATAGGGTGTAATGAAGGGGACTGGATAGAACTAGCTCAAGATTGGGATGGCGTGTAATGAGGTGGACTGGATATAGCTAACTCAAGATTGGGATAGGTGGTGTACTTTTGTAAGTGCAGCAATGAACTTTATAATTCCTAATGTCATAAAGAAAGCAACTAAGTAAGTAAGTCTAGGTCATTAACAAAATCTGTACCGTGTTTGTATATTGAACTGTGTCCCAAATCCGATTCCCAAAATGGTGGGGAAATATGAGGCTTCCCCTTTCACAGTGATGAATTAACGGCTGAGGACTGGATGGCGTATTTTTTCTAGAGCTAAACTAGTTTGTAATTATTCATGTATCGATATATTCAGTATGTTCATAAAGTTGTACATTATATCATCAAAATTACCAAAAAACAGCCTTTAAAATAAAGTATTGAGTAGATATTTGATTCAATATTTATTTTTGACCTACGTGTTTATTTGGGATACCTGAAATTTCAATTTAACAAAAGATACATAAAAAGAAGATTAATTTCAATGAAATATACCAGCGTTTACCAGAAGAGAAAAAAGAAAGACAATGTAGATTATAATGACAGTAAACCAACATATTTTAATACTTGTCACAGTCAAAGGCATCAATCTCGTTTTGTCTAAAAATACCGGAGGTAGTGGGGTTGAATCCCGGACGAGTATAATGAGTGTAATGGTTCCTTACTCCTGCCAGAAAATTCTGATACATTTTATCCCAATAGTACCTTATTACCTTCCTCATTAGTGTGAATATGGGATTAGTCTGGATAGGTATTAAGACTCAGTGCATGGAAAAATTTACCAATCGATTATTCCAATTTGATACAAAGGAGAGACAATATATTTATTTCCTCTGAGCTACACTTTATTCTATCAACAACAACAAAAATGCTGAAAACAAGAACGCGTATGTCAGAAGACAACTAAAATCCAATATTAAAAGAAAGGACACTATTTGGCAGCTAGAAACGTTGCTAGATTTACTTACACGTATTCATATGTCCCATATCATATTATCAGTGGCTATTACTTTAATATCAATCCTTAGCTATCATAAAAAATAACACATATAATGTTAAAAATAAAGTATTTGTATTTTCTAAAAGATCCTTCCTACTTAAATTTAACTGTAATTCTGGACGTTCATGTTCAATGGCATGCCTAAGAGTCTAGGCGCGTGACGTAAATTATCCAAACCATAACTATGTTGTTAATTACTACTGCACTGCAAATCAAGTGAAGCTGTTAGCATCTGGGTCCTCACAATCATACACAACTCACTTATTTTACTACTCCAGAGATATATTTTAAACCAACTGATATACAAGCTGCCAAGAGTCTTAGAGGAAATATTGATGCTGTGTTTAGTCTACGCCTGAGATACGACTTCTAGTTTCGTGAAAGTCCAATGCTTGTGTACTTTCATCACTAAAAACATAAAGTTGCGGGTAGCAATTCATTGTAGAGTGTATGGATGAATAAAAACAGACAGGGCTTTTGTTCTCATGTTTCGGGAAACCTTAAGCTCAAATATAGACCGAGTGTGTTGAGAGTTGGTTTCCAAAATGGTTTAGAGGCAGGGGCGTCCACAGGGTGGCCAGAACGTGCGATTGCCCCCCTGAGACTCTGAGGTTGTATAAATATTAGAATTAGACTAATCCCACCCAACACTAGCGCAAAAACAGTGCCCCCAGCCAACAGAGAATTATATAATATAACTCGCTTTGGTCGTTGGGGGCACCCCTGTGAGTTTTCTTCGCAAGCGGATGTAAACTAATGTAATTACAGAGACTTTTTTGATAGGTCTTGCTGTTTAGCCACAAGAGACCTCCAAAGAAAGGTCCGCACTGACTTAAAGTTGCTCCACCATTTTGAATTTTTTTCGGGAGTTAAAAATTAAAATTAACATTTTTTAACTTTCTATAACTTTCTCGTCGGTTATAGGCTATAACTTATAAGTTTGACAATTTTCAAGCTTCTAGAGCATCTTGAAGTGGGTAAATATTAATGTCGGTGAGTGAGTCAGCCATGTGGCTTTATAGTAGTATATAAATAAAATAATGTAACTAATAAACTAATTACTAGCACGCGCCACCAGACCACCTGGTAACTTTAGGAATGATAGTTTGGCGCATGCGTGAGATATTCTAACAAAATTCGCCATTCAAATCGTCAAGGTCAAGAAGTGTCTGCCCACGAATTCGGATAAGTTGGAAACATTTTTATTATGTTGTGTCTTATTTTCAGGAGACATGGGTTGACTTAAAAAGCGTGTTTTAAGGTTTCAATTTTTAAAAAAAATCTAAGGGAGGACACCCCCTCCCCCAGTTGGTTTGCCTCCCCTGGAGAAAAATCTTGTGGATGCCCTTGTTTTCGACACTCCCTCCACTCAAATGCGAGTATACTTTCTCTGAACATAACCCGCCTGACCCTTGCCGCCCCCCCCCCCCTCTACATCCTATGTTATGTAGCTTTATATCAAGAATGATCGCCATTATTTCATAGGGAAGCTTTTGTGACACTAAAAGAGGGACTAGGATTTAACGCTACTCAGAATAGTAAGTTATCTTTAAGTATAAGTATTTACTAATGATGAAATTATAAAAAAATTATGTTTTTTCCAACATTATATTTAAGTATAAGATTTGTGTTACATAACACTGTGATGTACTTACCCTCTCGCCATGTAGTTACATGTAGACATTGGGGCTCTCCCTCTACCATCTTAACAGCAACGTGGTTTATGTATTACCCATAATTCAATGAAAACAGCCCTAGAGCATAGATACTTAACAATCAGATAGTTGGACGAGCCGCATTAATAGTACTAGGTGTTCTGTCTTAAGACATGTCAATTTCTTTAGTCAGTGAATTTATACCATTAATGTTCCCTGTCCTCTTACTCTTTAAACTCCCAGAATTGCCTTATTTCCTTCAAGTTATCCAATAGTTGAATCCCCCTCCTTACTAAGCTTCTCTTTACCTCAACCTTTTCTTCTATGACGTCGTGCAGAAGTCAGTTCCTCCTAAGGATGTGATCGATTCAGTTTGCTTTGTACCGAAGAATCACATCCAAAATGGTTCTCTTCTCACCCACTCTTCTTAGGACTACATTTGTCACTCTGTCTGTCCACCTGACCCTCTAAAGTATTTTCCAGCACCACATTCACAAGATATTCAAGGATTTATTTTACATAGAGCACAGGAAGTGTTCAGCACGAGTCAATAGTATCAATCATTAATAGGATAGTTTGAATTCGGACCCAGGTCCCTTATACTCCTGGTGGACCACTATAATCACTTAGTTCTGAAGAACAGTGGCTATCATATTATTCTAACATTAAATGGATAAGTATAATACACCCAAAACGAACATGATGTTTTTAACATTGGTAGTAAACTAGCCAATATGCATACCGATACAATGTATGTACATTTGTACATCCTGGGATGTTTTATGAGACCTGTAAGGTGATGTAGAGAGGGAGACCAGACCCCTTAACAGCCCTGAGGCAATTCCGATATTGCTGGTCTGTTCGAACCCGCTCCCTCCCTATTTTCCAAACCCCCGTGGCGGGAATACTAGAAGAAGAGTAGGATGGTTTTGGAGCAACATAAAGATCTCACTGCACGATCAAACAAGAATATAGGTGACGTCGACTGTGTAATCATCTTGGGAGTTTACAGTGCTCTTTAATGGGAGGCTCACCATGTTTACCGTCGTGATAGAAGTGGAAATGTCATGCCAACATGAAGATACTAAAATACAATGTGTAGGAATAGTAAGAAAATAAACAAAAGAGAAGCTACTGTAGGCACAGAAGGGTTTAAAGGTACCTAGATCCAATATTTTTTGAACTGAAAGTTGGTAATTTAGTAATATCTGATAGAGACGTTGCGGTGGTGTAAGGGAAAACACATAGAACTCCTCTTTGGTTGTTTAGTAAAAGTGGATTTGGAAATTACCAGTCTACTTCAGGGTTTTCAAGCTAAATATCGTTATTTTCCGGGTTGATATTCAACCAGTGATACGCACAGTTTCACCTCAGGCATTTTGGAAATGCGGTGTTTTATCGGGTCTTTTGTATAATTTTTTTTAAACTCTTTTTTTTTTTTTTTGTGAAACTAATGATTAAAAGAAAACATTAGATAAATCGTTACAGAGAAATAATAGTTTATACATAGTATTTTTATCATTCTAATAAGAAAAGAAAAAAATATTTCTAGTCTGTATTTAACGTGTACGTTTCAAGAACATGTACTATACCAGTGTACAGCTACCATCTAGTTTAAACCAAAATATTAAGCGTAATACAAGGTACCCATCTTTAGCTAGCACCTTAATATGAGCTGATCAGAACCCACAACGGCGGTCACACAACCTAAGTTTCGCAATAGACTACGAGGGAAATGGAAGTTCAAATCTCGGCCTTTTTTTTTATCACCGCGTCTTAGTACCTATTCAGGCTATCATATATGATAGCAATACTAATGAATTAGGGGTGAAAGGAAGCATTTTATAGGTGATCTACCCAAACTTGCGCCGAAGGAGAGTGATAAACCAAAGTGGGTTTGGCCGGGTGATTGTCCAATATGGTTTTACATTCCCTCTCCAAGCGTATGCGAGTGCACTACCTCTAAACTACTTACTCATCCTTACCCTTTAAATTATCCGTTGATAAACAATTTGTCAAACGTAATTGTTTAAACTAAACTAATTGAATAGCATATTTTGTGATATACTCGCTTTGCTTGTTGGGGGCGGAGCCTCCAAACCCCCAGTAAGTTTTCTTTGCAAGTGTATGTAAACTAATATAATACAGAGCAGTTTTTTTGATAGGTCTTACTATTTAGCCACACGAGACCTCCAAAGAAAGGTCCGCACCCACTTTAAAGTTGCTCCACCAGTTTGAATTTTTTTGGGGGGGTTGATTTTTTTTTTAACATTTTGGAATGTTTACGTTTGTTGTAGGCTAAGAGATATAAGTTTGCCAAATTTCAAGTTTCTAGCTCATCTGGAAGTGGGTAAACATTAATGTCAGTGAGTGAGTCAGCCATGTGGCTTTATAGTAGTATAATAATATAATACACAGTACACACTATAGAGCGCAGAACAAATCTGGCGCAGTGAATGACACTGTTGGAACGAGGAGAGATAAATGTTAAGAAACTACCCATACTGGTAGGGAAGTGGACAAAGTTGTTAGTCTCGTATTGTCTGATTTGTCCGTTACGAGAAAGTTTGATCTAAAATCCAGGTTGAGCAGACTGAAGTAAATTTGTGTTGGTTTTTTTTCGTAAATTGTTCCCAGTTCTCCTCTCACTAAAACGCAAGAATGTTCCTTCTAAATTATACTTTATTCATCTCTACTTTAGTATGAAATAATGCGGATAGCCTGGACGCGTAGTTATCCGCGAAGCACGAAACCAAAAATCATCATCGGTATCTCCTTGAGCAGAATTAGGAACAGTTCCCAGTGTACTCAGCTGGTGATCAAACCTCAACCTTCCAAATCAGATCCATGCATCCACTCAAATATTCTGTCAGTTGTTAAGTGTTTAAATTTAGGTGTATGATGGCTTATGTTGAACAAGTTTATAAATCATGACGTGGAAAAACACTGGTTTGTTAATATTAAAAATGAATAACTTTTACAAAATAAATAATCCAACAACTTAGATCAGTTAGTAGTGTGTCTTTCTACAAAGCTAAGGGTACCTAGTTCAATTCCTGGCATCCCCCCCTCCCCCCCAAAAAAAATCATTGATGAAATGTGAGTTTCTCCTTTCATAGTGACGAATTAACCGCCGATGGCTGGGTGTTGTGCCTGTTCTAGCTGATATAAGTCGTGTGCTGATATAAACAGTCGGTTCAGAAAGTGCACGTTAAATACCTTAAATAAAAGTTAAATAAAAATTGATATAATTAAAGTCTACTCTCGCCAGCGCTTATTAACACGCCTCCGTTTCCAGCGTAAGATGTCACCGTGCCGCGTGTTTGGAGAATACCCGCTGCAGGATAGGAGAAGGATGGATGATAAAGGAATGGGAGAGGGGGGGGGGATAATAAACTTTACTGCTGGTTCATATCACTCGGGGACACGTGGGAACGTGAGACGTATTATAGACATTTATACCGGGTGGGAGAGGGGGAGTCCGGTGGGCCAACAACACCCGTCTGAACGACCTGAGTCTTGTCGGTTTTATTGGCTGGAAGGGAAGAGAAACAGACAGACGTCGAACAGAAGCGTCCTTTCCACCCCCAGCCCCCCATTACCCCGTTTTCCCAGTAAACATTAGGACTGTTTGAATAGTATGTTTCCCTGAAACACCCTTCCACCTTCCTCTGGTGTGGTATCAGGTGGGTCTTAGAGGAGAAGGAATCGCTTCTTGGTGGTTGGAGGATATACAGTCCAGTTTTCATTATAAGGACCTTTTATATATTACAACCATATGTTTTTGCAGACAAAATTGATAACATTAATCTATATTAGTAGTTAGTTATTGATAATAGAATGGGTTCCCCATATCTGCGGGTGACACAGCGGATAATAGCGAAGTATTGTCATATAATGTGATATGCATGTAACATACATAAATACGGTAAAGTTTAATTGATAAATTATTCACAGAAAGACATTACAAACATTGAATAAAGTAATAATAACGTGTACTATACACTACAGTGAGCTTACTATTCTCCATTCTTCTTGTTGTGACGATCACTGATGATGGTGGTGATGATGATTATGATGATGATTATGATGATAATAATGACAATCAGGGGATGAAGTGGGGTGAAGGTGTAGGCAATGTGACACACTGCTTGGCTATTGACTTTCTAACGAAACGGGAGAAGGATCATTAGGATCATTTACGGAAGGTGTAGAAGGTAAAAACAATGTTGGCTTGATGACGTCAGATGTAGATGAATTGAATTAATTAATCAAAAATAAATAAAATTGGGCAGTGGTAAACCGCAGATAACTGAAACCATGGGTACTGAATCAGGGTATACGAGGGCCCTATTTTATTTATCGAAAAGAACAGCTGTTAATTACATGAGTTAACTTATTAATACGTTAAAGCAGATCAACACTGGATATCATCGCTGAGGGAACTGCATGGCTACTTTCGGGAAACAACGTTGTCATTTCCTTGTTTTGGTGTGGTCAATTTCTCCTAAAGTATTAGACAAATTTCGCAACGCTGGCTAGTCGAAGTTGCCCGTTCTTAGCCCCAGAGCACCCC
>CABEEJ010003084.1:15261-52702 GCA_901482245.1 Timema douglasi | reverse complement strand
ACATAAATGAAAGCGAGGAGGTCTGGCAACAGTAAACTGAGAGAGTTCGAAGATGTTCTCCCTAAGACCTGCAGTTCCCTCAGCTATGATATTGGGTGTCATATCTTACTATGATAATATGACTATACACAAAAAGGGGATCGTTTTATTAAATTATAATCATTGAGTCAGTAGAATGTACAACTTGTTTGTTTTTGAGAGTTTATGAACACTTCTTCCACCTCATTACAAAATTGACCTAGTTCTGGATTTTTATTGAGATTGATTTGTGTGTACACTTCGTTTACCCTGTTCTACCTTTGTAGACTACAATATGGTCTTATCTTACAAGCTGCACCATAGTGTTTTCCGTCGGTGTATGTTCGATACCTTTCAGGGTAAACGGAGTGTACATAGGCATTTAATACATCCCGAATCGAAGTATTTTAATCTTTTTAAGACAAACCTTAATCGAAAAATTGTGTTCAAACTTTGAAAAAAGATTGAATCTGGAAGCGTTTGGCGATCGAAACAATTCCTTAGGCTGTAAGTTACTCACTAATGTTAACACGCCTCTAATCGTAATATCAGACCGTTTGTATTAATGTCGAACACTAAAGAGTACTTGGAAGTATAAATGTCCAAAAGTTTTCAAAATG
Source organism: Timema douglasi (assembly GCA_901482245.1). Classification (NCBI taxonomy): domain Eukaryota; kingdom Metazoa; phylum Arthropoda; class Insecta; order Phasmatodea; family Timematidae; genus Timema; species Timema douglasi. Next base: position 52,064 of record CABEEJ010003084.1, on the reverse strand, counting down.
TAAACAAATAATCTATCCAAACCAATTTCGAGCAAAATATGTACACACATATGTCTCGATAAGAGCAGCATTAATATACAGGGTGTCTACGATGAGAGTCCTACATTTTAAGCAGATACAGTTCAGTGCAGTGGAATTACACATATGTTGATATTTCCGAGCAATTTTTGACCTTGAATGAACGTGTCAAATCTTTTAAAGCATTGAGATATGAATCAAATTTCAATCACTGGTTTCTATATGTTCGCATCCCGGCTAGAAGCACGCAACTTTGTTAAGTGAGGATAAATGCCTTGTTACATTGCGTCACCTACTATTCTCAAAATGTTACACTAAATAAATAAATTTAAAAAATACTGAGATGATGGAGTAGTAGATAAAAAGTAATATAAATTTTGAGGTGTTCTGTTTGGAGCAACTTAACATTGTACTGATGTGCCTTGTATTTTTATTTTTTCTATCTGTTTTGAGCCGTTACCTTGTATTTTTCAATCTAAAACCTTTGAAGGCACATGAACTCAATTTTTATATTTAAAAAACAATCTTATAATAAGTTTACGTTCACAGATTTTTTTAAACTCATGTGAGATAGCTGCAGAAAGATGGAATGATTAGGAAATGTACCTTCATTTGATAGATCGTGCAGGTAGTCTGAAGGGTGGAGGATGAGGGGAAAATTGTTTAGAAAAAATAGCTCAAACCACCCATACAGGATTTGATCTTAGACCACCTCGTTACCAGGAAACCCGTCTAGGCGTGGCTGACGACGACTTTGTTCATGTGGTCAGTAATATATTTGAAATAAAGTTTTTTTTGTATAAACTAAAATATTTTTATAGTACTTTACTTATAGATATGTAATTCCAAAGACTTCCGCGCAGCCAGTTTATTATTTGAAGAAATATTGGAAATGGCCCATTGGCGTTGTAACGGGCCGTTAAGGCCCCGTAGAGCACGATGTAGTGCCGGTGTTGCTCTTCTGGGAGCTCTTACTAGGTACTTCCCGCTGACGATTATAGGTAGTAGTGAGCCTTAGGGGGTAAGGATCGACGCAATCTGGTTGCTTCTATAACGTGCAGTTATCACATCCGGCTTACGGCTGCGGAAACATTATCTAGGCATAGTCACTCTGTTACATCAAACGGGAGGAGGGGGATGCATCGCGAAGGAGACATGGACAACTAAACAATAGATGTATTGCTATGTGAATCATTTGCCTATATATTATTAGTATTATTTTATAGGTTTTGGTGATATATAGGCCTATAATTAGTGACTCTGCATATCACATGACCTGACGTATGAAGTTGTGAAAGTAGATCTAGTAACCATTCTAGCTCTCTTCTTATGGAAATCGGACTGTAGGTACACCTATATTAGAAACCTTACAACATAGTATAAAACCAAAAATATTACAATTTCGTTATCTCTTTATATTTTTGTAAAAGTGTACTAAAATTATCTATTTACAACTAAAAGTGTTTCTATAAAAAATATTTTTGAATCCAATACAATTAAAATGAACTAAGTTTTGTAAGACAACTTATCAAGCTTAATCATAAGTGGATAATACTAGAGAGATTATGAACTGATTATTTATTTAAATGACTGTGTTGTATGTTTCCTGATAAAAGTGTACCAACGATAATATGTCAAGGATAGACAAATGATTCACATCCACGTCCACGTAACCTCAGATAACATAAATAAATGTTATGGCACACCGCACAGATTTTCTCTTACTTTTTTCTTAAAAAAGACATTTTACTAAAAACTCATAAGGTTTGTGAAGCGAAATAATAGGTCTATACATTGTTGTAAAAAAAATACACCAAATGTCATGAACAAAATAATATACACTGTTACTTTATGGCATTAGGAACTAGGAACAATGCTAGGTTGCATATAACCCGAATGGGTAGTAAGACGTGGTGCTAATACTAATAATGCTAGGTACAGACAAATTGAGAAAAAAGAAAAATCTTTGTCCACCAAACAGAAATAGATTTTTTTCAAATACCTGAATTAAAAAGTATATATATTTGACTATAGCTCAGAAATTATTGGTTTTATAAAAATATACAACTATACAATGGAAAGTAATTTCGCATTCCAAATAGCTACGGAGAAATGATGAAAATTGGAAAACTTACCATATGTAAAGTATACTCAAAGTTATTTTCATGAGAAAATTAGGATTACCATCTTATTTATATTGATAAACAATGTCTAGATATAAAATTGAATCAAAATCATTTGAACTTATTTCTAGAAAATCATTTTTCTTTTCTTTTTGCCCTGCAGTAGTATGCCCTTAAATTTAGGAATGGATATCTAATTCCAAAAACCCCTCGGGGAGGGGGGAAACTTATAGGAACCCCAAATACCATGCTTTAGCCGAATCGGTGAAATAGTATCGGCTCTATCCTGAGGTAATGATAGACAGATGGCATTAAGAAAACAATTTTTATTTTGTTTCAGGGGGTCATGAAACGTCGACATCTATCAAAATCTTGACTTTGATTTTTTTTCCATCACAATTTTTTCTCTCCGAGGAGTCGAGAGAAAGTAAAAATGTGGTACCCGCGAGCTGCATACGTATTTGTATGTGTTTATTATTTATTTTTTTCAAATAAGACGGACGTGCTGTTTATTCTGAGAAGTTTTGAGCTTACCTTTATTGATTATATTACGACCCTATCTTATAAACAACAACGCAGTCTAATCAGTCAAGCAAGCAAGATAAGACTGTTTCCTTTTTAAAAACGTTTAATTGTCTATTCGAAAGTTTATCCTACCAATGATCATGAATTCATACGTCGATCCCTGGGTTCTGCGACTGTCACACATAGTATATTAATGTGATAATATTTTGTCACAATTAGCCACGACTCTGAGCGAGTCCCACCTTGATGACATGAATATAAATAAAGAACACGGTAGAAAAGACTATTGTCTTTGTTAATTATGAACAAATATATTGCTGTCAATATTAATGATAATATTTTAATACATTATGGGTGCTATTTTATAGATATTGATATTATTTATTAAAACTGGCAACTGTATACGCCATGATTTGACGTATGAATATAGGAAAGAAGTTTTAGTATATTTTGTAACGTTTGGATACGGTTATTCCTGCCATGTTGTTATAATATAGAAGGATTCTGATATTTTTTTTTTTAATACGAACATAATTTTTTCTTACGTACAACTGTGAGTAAAATTTATTTCTACTTGATGAAGATTGAACATATAACCGTCTATTTCTACTCCCAGTAAAATTATTACTAGGCTGCATGAGCTTACAATTGAATGTCACCTGCACTGAGGGGCACGCAGACACAGATGTTCGTCACTTCTTTTCTAGCTTGCTGATTACGAGGAGGTGGGGCTATTAAACTCTCAATCTTCTTTCACAAATATGTGGGTAGGCCTTCACCGTTTCTATAATTATATCTTCCTCATCCTTACCCCATTAGTGTAAATATTCCAATAGATCGTAAGTGTAATCAGATTCAAAGCACTCGTAAAAAATAATAATAATACTTAGCACCACGTCCTACTAACCGTTCAGGCTATACGCTTAAGTACTAATTACGCTAATGGCTTAGGAATTGGGAAGGTTGAATGTAGATCAAGTGAACCCGAATTTGCGTGGTAGGAGAGTGAGAAAACATTTAGGGACCCCCCCACAGTTCACCCGAACGAGATTCGAACCTCAATCTCACTGTCCTCGGCAGTTTAACTCAACACGGATCCAGCTCATTAGCTTACTACGCTACCGAGGCGGGTTTCTAACAAAATAACTGAGTGTTATGTTCATCGTTCAGGGGACTGGGTTGGTTATTTTTACTAGCCCCAGGCCGTGCTTGTTCATAACAGGTCGATCCTCATCAGACCCAGCGCACCACTCGTGAGAAACCACTCCTGTATTGATATCTCAATACCCGGGAAGGTCTTCCTTCACCCCCCGCAGAGTTATAGCAGTATATAGTTTATACGCATGCGCGGCAGGGAACTTCACGACGAGCATCGCAATAAAATGTACTATCTTATGGCTTTGAAGCGGGGAGAAGGCACGCAGCCTCCATTAGAGCTCAGATGAGCCACAACGCCACAAAAGAGGGCAACAGATCAATCGGGGTGAACTCAAAAATACCCTCCCTACATCATCCTCTTTTTTTATCTTTAATCCCGGTACTGTTTGACGGCTTAAAAAGTATATAATTCTTAAGAAGACTTTTTTTTTTAAATATTTCATTCGACACTATGGTTATTATCGGCTTAGTCCAAGGGATAGGAAAGATGAAGTTTATTTAGAGAAGATGTATCAACATTAGAGAGGAGAGAGGACGAGGAAGCAACAGTGATACAGGTGACCTGGCGGTCTAGGGGTAAGGTGTCAGACTTCTGTGCTGGTGGCCGGGGTTCAATCCTCGGTCCAGGCAAAGATTTATCTGATTACCAAACCCTTCCTTCACCTCTGACAAGACATCTTGTGAATGTGGGGAATGCCAGGCCTCCACCGTGGTTCGGATTCCACGTTAAACTGTAGGTCCTCCATTTCATCTCACAATCACCCTAACATTACACATTAGCGTAAGTGCGTATAACCCGAACGGGTAGTAAGACGCGGTGCTAATAATAATAATAACAGTGATACATCAAATATTAACCTCCCGGATCACCCTTCCTTGTATTTTTTTTTATTTAGCCTCGCATCTTACTACCGGTTTGAGTTATACGCTTAAGTACGAATTATGATACTGTGTTAGGAATTGGGAAGGTTGAATTTAGAGGTGGTGAACGCGCATTTCCGTGGAGGGAGAGTGGAAAACCATTTAGAAAAAACCACCCCCAGTTCACTCGACTGAGATTCGAACCTCGATCTCCCCGTCCTCGGCAGTTGAGCTCAACATGACTAGCGCGTTAGCTAGCTACGCCACGGAGGCAGGTTTCCTAGTGTTCCCAACAAAGATTCAAACCCCAAAATATTCTCCATCACACATAATATAGGATATTGAAAGAATTTGGACTTAAACCATGTGCACCAGTACAGTTAAGTGAACAGGTCAACGACGTTGCCTGCTTAGGTATTTCGAAGCTAATTTGCAAAGCGGGTTGCATCTTAACTCGAAGCACATAAGCAGTCTAAGCACTATCACACTGAGACGACAATATACGAAATAGAAATGAGAATTTCACCTTGAGAGGGTTTTTGTCTATGTACTGATAACCCATTCCCTCTTCCTATGACGAGTTTACACTGTCACTTTAATATTTGCGCCTTGAAAACATTGACTTGCTTTTTAATTGTGCCCTTTTATTGTTTCCTATTATAAAGAGACATATGCTAGGGAATTTTTTTAATTTACATACTGATAGGAAGGTTCCCACAAGCCATTTTCGTGACCATAACAAATATCCTGTATTTAAGATTATTAACAAAGAAATACGTTTACTAAACAACTGTTTAGAGATAAAAATAATAATTTTGTGACACTGTACGAATATCTTAAGAATTATTTAAGAATTTATGGTTTTTGTTTCAACGTTATATTTTTAAAACTCGCCGAGTAAAACGCAAATTCATTAGCGTGAGAAATCCTATCTTGACTGATCGTGACGTCACAGGTAGGCAACGTCCTTAATGCTGGTGAAATTTCAAAATACTGTATCCAAAATTTGCATAAGAAAATAATATACTGTAGAGTAAGCGCCTTCCGCATCGATCTTTGGGCCTCCCAAGTTAGAGAAATGAGTGTTGAGCAATCACCTGTAGTCCAATTATTTTCTTAGGAATAAACTTCTTTGACAGCTATAAAAGTTTCTAAATCTACTTTATCGAATTCATATATCAAATCATGTAATCTCCATCCAAGGTTGTTGTCAGGGTGGGGGTTTTGGAGGTTCAAACCCCACCCAAAATTTTATGAAAAAAATATATATGGTTTTATTTATGGTTCAAACTATATAAAAATTAGGGTACTAGTACAAATAAAAAGGGTTGTGTTACCATAAAAGGCACTTCAGAGACCTTAAAGAAGTGTTTAATATCTATTACGTTTACTAGGCTTCGGCAGTTATGGTATTATATTGACATAAGAAATACTTCGTATAGTTTCTAAAGAGGTGTTTAATATTTAGAATTTTTCCAAGACTTCGGCAGCTAGGAGGTTAATTTACTATAAAAACACTTTAGAGAGCTTCTAGAAGTGTTTAGTATTTATTATTTTTCCAGGCTTCGTAAGTTATGGTGTTATGTTGTCATAAAAAACACTTCAGATTGCTTCTAGAGGTCTTTAGTCTTTATAAATTTTTCCAGCCTTCAGCAGCTAGGGGCCTGTGTTGGTATAAAATAAATTTCAGGTAGCTTCTAGAACGCTTCATTAGTTAGAGTTTTTTCTAGCCTCCAGCAAATGGGGGACGCGCCCACCAACTCCCCCTCTACCCTGAAATTATTGGTGGGCTACGGGCTTGTCCGCAGCTGTCATTTTTGTAAATAATATCAATACCTTTATAAAAAAAAATTAATATAATATAATCTTATCAATGTTGACCACAAAAAACGTTTGTATTTTCTAAAAACTATTCCAATGAAAATAAGACTATAATGCTAATTGTTATATACCTCGACTGATACATTATTTTAATTAGCTAGTGTCTAGTTTGTATATGTCAGAAGAAAGTATATTCTTAGCATTTTGTATGGATGGATGGTAGAAGTGCATGAAAGCGTTGATGGCTACACCAATCTTACGTTATTTTCCAAATTGAAGCGAAATTGATAACAATCTATTGATATATCAATAATTAGGTAAAAGGTTACTTATGTTCATGGAAGTCAATGTTCGAATCTCAGGAGGCTTTATGAAATGGTGGTTTACAATATGTAGGCCTAATCAATCACTGTTTAATGTGTTGATGGATAAATGTGTGAGGGATGTTTGTGAGGACGTGGTTGGTGTAAAATTGGACAATGTAAATGTGAGAGTCATGTTATATGCAGATGATGCCCTATTAATAGCAGAGAATGAAAATGACTTACAGAATGAATTCTACCAGTTTAATGTATACTTGTATAAATATATCAAAAATTAAGTTGATAGTTTTTTATAAGAATGGATCAGGAAATGATTTTCAGTTTAGTATAAATGGAGAACTTAGAACCAGTGAATGGATTTGTGTGTCTGGGCAGAATGTTCTGTAAAAATGGAAGGATTAATAGTGAAAGTAACAAACGGGTAAATGCATTTTGGAGAGTAGTTGGATGTATGTGTACTATTGTAAAGAATGAACTAGTATCGAAAGAGGTAAAGATGGCACTATATAAAAGTGTGTTAACGCCAACACTGATGAATGGATATAAAGCGTGGGTTTGTCAGGAGAAACACAAAAACAGGTAGAATGTGGCTGTATTGAAATATATAAGAAATTAATATGGAAAAACGCGTATAGACAGAGTCTGTAATGAATGGGAGCTGAAGGATTGAGGTTTGAAAGGGAATCCAATAGTTCAATGTAAAAGAAGTGTCTAAAGTTTGTTTGGGCATGTTGAGAGGATAAGTGTCGACTGAGGGATGAAGCAAATATATGTGGGTAGAGTGTGTGTATCGAAAGGGAGCTGTAGTCCATATAAGACGCGGCTAGATGTTGTAGATGAATGTGTGATAAGCGAAACATTACGAGTTTTAAGAATTAAAAAGTATTTTTGACTTGGTGTATGGATGTTGTTTAGGCGAAGGGAAAATGCAGTTATAGGAAATTGTGGTGAAAGTTAGTGAGCATGGATAAAGTACAGTTATTTTTTAAGCTATATGCATAGTTTCTTGTCCATCCCGTAAGGAAATGGCATGCTTATATATGTATTCATGTATATTTATATGCGTGTATGTATGTATATGTATATGTGTGTATGTGTGTTTATGTGTATGTATGTATGTATGTATGTATGTATGTATGTATGTATGTGTGTATGTATGTATGTATGTATGTTTCTATGTATGCGTGTATGTAATGCATGTATGTATGTGTGTGTATGTTTCTATGTGTGTATGTATGTATGTATGTATGTATGTGTGTATGTATGTATGTATGTATTGTATGTATGTATGTATGTGTGTATGTATGTGTGTATGTATGTGTGTATGTATGTATGTATGTATGTATGTGTGTATGTATGTATGTATGCATGTATGTATGTGAGTATGTATGTATGTATGTGATTTTCCCATTCTCTTTCCACATTAGTGCGGATGCACTTCCTATAAAACTACCATGCTCATCCCTTCTATTTTATTTAATCTATATTAATAAAGTAAAATAATTATTTATCTCTCATAAACATTGCGCGATATTTAATGCACGCATAAGTTTGACATTTTTTAAATTAGTAGCCCCTGTGAACGAGCATTTGCACCTAGAAGCATATTTTCTTTAATTCATACTATATTATTTTTAATCAATTAAAAAACCGTTCTAAGGCAAAGCCATCGAAACACATTTCTCCCAGGCAACGCTGGTTAATTCAGCCACTGATTCCAGTAGGGAAAAACAGTAGAATATTTCTGGAAAAGCTTCTACATTGCTAGAATGTATCCTTACGCCAAAACATATGATTTTAAAGATCATAATTATGTTAAGCAGCTGTCACTTTCAACAAGCAACATTTTGAAAATAAATAAATAAAATTATAATAATAAAAATAAATAACGATTTTAATTATTTTTTTAAAAATATTGATAAAAAAATTAATTTCAACATATTTTGTTGTTGCGATTTTTCATAAACATTAGTATTAATTAATTATTAGATAGTATAATATTTTGAATGCACGTAAGTGTGTGAATGTGAATATAATGTGTAAGAGCTTAACTTGACATAATGTTTTGATAAGATAATGATTTTTATACTGTAATTTAATGTCCGTAAAAACATTATAGCATCCATAGGAGTTAGTTTAATCTAATGTCCATAAAACACTTTAGCAACTATAGGAGTTAGTACTATAACCCCTTAACTAGAACCTTTAAAGTGGACTGTCTAGCGGTGTAGCCAGAACTTCATCGCCGGAGCTCGACTCATATTCATCATCATCGTCGCCTAGGTTGATTATTAAAGTTGGGTGCCCGTCTTTCGCATCCATTTTCATCTCTCTGAACCAATAACCTACTTCACCAAGTATGTCCGCAGATAAAATTAACCTTTGAAATAATTTGTAGAATAGAAGATTGATATGGGGAGGGAGGGAGGGATCCCGGAATGGATAGTGCGCAAAGCCAATAAATATAAAACAAGATTTATTTATAAAAAAATAACAAATATGTTAACTATTTAACCAACCCCTCATCCATTAAAAAAAAAAACCAAATAGCATCAATCAAATTATTACTAAAATTATATTAAATTTGGTATTTGAACTATTGAGCTTTTTTTATTTATTGGTAGGGGGAGCGTGCAGTCTCGGGCCTTCCTCCCGCGACGTCCCATAAAATGTTGGCATCGATAGCGAGGGCTGGAGTGTGCATGACGAACCTCTCCCGGAGGCTGTTTAGCGTAGAGTGCGAGCAATGGTTCCCTGTCGCAACCCTCTCTCTTCCCCCATATATGTGGCAATGGGTTTTCCTGGTGACGTCATTGCAACCCTGGTGCCTGTTTGGCGGTGCGACAAGACAAGTCGAGACAGGAATAAGCCACGAATATGAATGATGTCACAATGGGTTTTCACTGATGACTCATACCTGGCGCCAGTTTGGTGGCTCGACAAGATAAATTGAGACAAGAATATAATGTGACCTTGAAACTGTGAGAGGCTATGCTTGGTGCTAGTTTGGTGGCTCAACAAGTCAAGACTAGTATCTGACTACCATACGTGTAAGGGACAAACAGGTTTTGCGTGAATAAAACAAGATATTAAAAACATATATATGTATAATACACTACAGGTTTCATAAACATACATAATATTTACTATACAATAAAGGTGGCACAGGCATACATAATATTTATTATACATTAAAGGTTTCATAGACCTACATAATATTTACTATACGCTTTTATAGGAATGACGCACATTTACATTTATACGTTTTACCACAGTGTCTCTTAGATGTGATAGTAAAATTGTTTTTAGTTCACAATCCAACATCTAATAGTCCAAACCGACGATTTGACGTGTGTAATAGGTAGCACCGATAAGATCCAGGTTTCTGATGTGTGTTTCCACTGTAGGCTGATCGAGATCGATGACATCAGTTGATTCTTTTATTTTCTCGCATATAACCAAGACGAGTGTGTCGATAAAATGGTTACAATATCGTGCAACGGGTGTCAACCACATATCCCTTTGGTCAACTGCGACGTTGATGAGGTTCCATAACTCACAAAGACACGCCTAGCTAGGTGCTGAATAGGTGACCCGTTTGAGTCCGGCGTCTCAACCGGCATCTTGTTTCTTGCTGATGACGACCATATGGTCACCACACATGCGGTTCAGAGAGATTTCATAATTAGTCAGACTAATATTCTCATGAGGATACATGTTGCTGTAAAACTTTGATATAACCGACTTGTAGTTGCCCAGTTCTGGCCACTCTGAACGATTAAACACGACACAATTCCCTCAGCATTTTTCTAGCTGTCCATAGGGTGTAAAGTTGTTCTTGACACGACGATGGCTCGTTTGGCGTTGACTTCGTCCAGCGGAAACAAAGTTTTGAAAATACCGGTGATGGGGAGTGGCCTCACCGGTTTTTATTTGTGGGTGCAAACGTCTTGTCCTTCCATGATGTTTGATTGCTTGGACGGCTGTCGTGATTATGACGAGCACGCCATCAGGACTTCCCTTTTATAGTCGCATGCAGATTGAACGCAGCCTCTTGAGGGGTGGCAGGACCCTAGCGTTTTAAAAAATGTGTTGTAATAACTCAACACCTTAGCGTCATGGCCTGTACGATTTGTGAGCGAGAATAGAGTTAGGAAAGTTTTCATGGGAATGTTCTGGGTGCTATAGAAAAGGTACATGACACAGTAATGGCCGCAAACGTCTGAGGCTATGACTTGAAGTTGTATCGTGTTATGAGACGATCGGGAAGTGTTTTTGCATGTAAATACTAGATGTGACTTTATACGGGCTGGAAAACCATTACTGTCTAAGTATTTTCCCACGCCGTTCTTGTCGATAAAGATGGCGAACCCTTACTTCCCAGGCTTGGTGTTTGGATCCGAAACCCAATATTAGCTCATGGTGTTTCATCAGAAGATTGAATTTCTAATTTCAGTAAGGTGTTTCCCAGTCTTTCTTTCTCCACGCAAACGCGGAATTCCTTCATTGTCCTTACACCTTAGAGTAATTTTCATTGTTTCAAAATAAAAGTAAAAATGTTGTTACTAAACATTTGTCAAATATAATAATTTGAGCTGAAACCCCAAACTCACCAAAGAGGGTGGCGGCCAGGGGACTAGGATTCGAACTCCTGCAGTTGAGTATATTGCGAGAGTGCTGTCTTAGACATGTGGCTCGCAATTAATTATTCTAGAGTAATCTATAGTCTATAAACCATCCCTGAGATAACGGTTCACCACTTGGCGTGGCGAAAAATTATAATTTAAACGTGGCAAATTGCCTGGTTTTAACTGCTGACAATCGAACCTAAGACATTTGCTTATTTAAGAAGACTCACTACTGATTGATCTTGGGCATCACGGCCCCACGAGTAATTTTCTATAACTTTTTAATTCTAATGTGGATACAGCTATTTTAAACTACTGTAAACTACTGTAATATAAAACTTTTAATGGTCGTGGTGCTTGATGAACAAATAAGAGTATTGCAAACCAAATTAATAATACGTTTAGAAACAAACAGTTTTTTGTTTACTAGGAAAGGTTTGTTAAATAACATACAGGCACACTCGACTCGTGTTGAGCTAGACCGTTGAGGACGAGGAGATCGAGGTTAGAATCTCGGTTGGGTGAACTCGGGGTAGTTCTTCACTCTCCCTCTACGCAAATCCGGGTTCACTTCCTCTAAATTCAAACTTCCATATTTCTAATCCATTAGCGTAATTAATACTTAGGTGTATAACCCGAATGGGTAGTAAGTTGTGGTGCTAAAATGTGTCGAGTTCGTGTGAGCTAGAAATAATATGTGTGCCAGATCACCAGGTAATTACGTTTGAGCTTCCATTTTAGAAACAGGTTTTGATAATAATTATGGGAGGGTCAGAGTTTGATCCCACAGGAAGTTAATTTGGGTAAATTTTTCATAAATAGTTTTCCACTTCCAACTCTGGAAAATTGAGATACATTCCCTTAGTAAATCTAATTTATTCAGCCTTACTTCTTTCTTGTGATAAATATTAGACATGTAGAATTATGGAATGCTCTGTGTGTATTGTAAACGGACATTATAAGTTTTAATAAATATTCAGGGTAAGCTAAACAAATCCACGCCATACTTAGTATTCAATTAAAAAAAAATTTGTAGATTCCTTCATCAGCATCGGGCATATTTATGAAGGTTTTTTTTAATAGACTTTCCACTCTCCCTCCAGCAAAATGTGGGTATACTTACTTTAATTTTTGTTTGAGGTCTAAGTAGCTAATTTGTTTTGTGTAAATGTTATTTATTGTGTCAACAAAATATAATTGAGAACATTAAATGATATTTAAAATAAATTTAAGCTCCTCATAATTGTATTCAATATTACTTATGAATTGATGTAACAGTTATATAATCAACAAAATATAGATGAGAACATTAAATGATATGTAAAATAAAACTTCTTTTTGCTGTTATATAAAGATCAAGAAATAAAACGGTTGTTTTCAAAATAATTTTTTTTTAGCTTTGTTTGGCGTAGTTGGCTAACACGCTTGTTTCGTGTAGAGCTAGAATGTTGAGGACGAGGTAGTTCAAGGTTTGAATCTCGGTTGGGTTAACTAGGGGTGTTTTTCACTTTCCCTCCACGCAAATACGGGTTCACTTCCTCTAAATTCAAACTTCCCAATTATCAATCCATTAACGTAATTAGTACTTAAGCGTATAACCCGAATGGATTGTAAGACGCGGCGATAAAATGTGTTGAGTTCGTGTGCGTGTGGGTGTGTAACACCTTACCTTAAACAAAATATAGTTAAGATTATAAAAAAATATTTAAGGAGTGAAATAATAATAATAGTATACTTATTCCTCCTTTCTACTCATATATTCTACTGGCTAAACCTATATTAACTGCACGTGTGTAGTCAATAAAGCTTAACATTTACCCTTATGCGTTGTTTAATATTTTATTTCGGCAAAGTTGTCACGTGTATATTGTCAGCGCCTTTCTGTTTTTGAAACTCTTAAGTATTTCATAAAAACATATTCTAGGGCCAGAACGGGTACGTTCAATTTGAAACACCATATTCTTCTCTCGGGTTTGGCAACTACAGGGCATGAATCACCCGGCGAAAGATATCGGGGTTCGAATCAATGTTGGGTGATGTTGGGGAATGGAATACCTGCCAAGGTGTACTGTTGGTAGTTCTCACTAAATGGTTTCCCACTCTCCCTCCACGTAAACGCTGGAACATTTCCTTACTCCTGTCTACCACATTATCTTGGTACACCGCCACCAAGGGTTCATGGTGGTATTGCGGATACCTACACACGTACATGCTGACAGTAGTTATCAAACAAATCAAATGTTGGTAGGCTTTTGTCGGGAGAGCGGCCACACCAACGGTTGCTCGATATTAGTTTCCAGCTACGCTTATTGACTTAAATATTGGTTCGGCACAGTTGAAATAAAATAAAACACGTGTTAATAATGATAAATATTATGGCGTACTGTCTTTTTTGCTTTTCAAAACTAAACTATTATATTATGTGTACGTTAATGAATGCAGTCCGGAAAATAATTATTTAATATACAACCAAATCCGATTATAATGCATAAATCTATAAAGGAATAAGAACACCACTAGGTACCACGGGTTAGCTAAATAAATGGTGACGGGAGGGATCGAGGGTTCGAATCCCTGTCGTGTGTGTGTATTGAGGCCGATTTCCTCACTCATCCTTTGCGGGTTGTGACCCGGACGGGTAGTAAGAAGACACAGTAACCTAAATAGTTGTTGAATTTCAGACAAGTATGTCTTGGAAATTAATGACAACGTACGTTTAGATGTTTATACATTTATAGCTGTCGGATAAGGTTCTTCTTATGAACATTGAACTGTAGTAATGTTGCATTAACCAAAATGTCGACAGAAGAGATGCCGAGAAGCCAGAAATGGATAATGACGTGTTTGTCATCTCCCAATCCCCATTCTACCCAGATACGAAAATAGCAACGGTAATGTTGTCGTTTGGGATAAGCTGCAGTGGCACGTTTACCATACACGAGACTACATCAAGACACTTAGAGGTTTTAACCGGGAGTCTCAATAACTCTTGGGGGTGTGGGGTGTGGGAATCAAATTACCGGGGCATGAGACTCAATCTATAAGCATATTTTTTTTAAAGTTGTTAGATTAGAATAAACTATCACCGTTATCGATGCAGATTGTGTATATGTAATTAACCTTTTTACTACAAATAAATATGATAAAATCATTTAATATTTATGTTCTGCTGTTCTGTTCCTAGCTATTTATCTGTAAAGTAAAACCAAGCTATTTACATTATACTGGTATTTATAGGAATGGTTATTATGATTTCAACAGTCTACCAAAAGGAGTATGGGGACGTATTTGGTAATCTATTTAGGGGTCTGTAATCCTAAAACCATTAAGAATCATTGTTCTAACAGTTTGATACAAGCGATACAAGCGAGAGAAGATCATTCCTCAGGTTAAAACATTTTATTTACTCGGGTATTTTTTCTAGAAACGAAATTTGATTATCTCAAATTTTAATGTGATTTATTTTTATGAAACTAATTATTCTAGATCTGGAAGAGGACGTCATTTGCTGGGTCTTTTAAAACATATTTTACCAGATGTTAAAAACTAATTATGTGAAATAAAAGTTATTTTTAGTTTTTTTAAAATTATAAAAGCCTAAATTACACTTAGTACGTGACTTGAATTAGTAAAGCTTAGTGATCAGTGTACCTTTTAAGGTATGTAACAGAAAGAAAAACTTATCTTCAAGTGAACGAATCAAATTATTGGACAGCAACGCAAATTTATTCTTCTCTTTATAATTCAGATTTAAACATAGCAAGGACAAAAAAGAACTGTCTTATTTTTAAAATACATCCCTACCCGGTATTGAGTGTCTACGTAGTAATACGGTCAAATAAATGTAAAGCGGTAGAATCTAGTTTCTTAATCCGAATGAACGAGGCCCTAACTGAGAATGAACGCACAATGGAGGAAGATAAAACTTGACGAAAGTGCGGTATCAAGAATAGAAGAGGAATGTCGATCCTTCCCCCCGCCCTCCCCCCTTAGTGTTAATATCACGGGGTCTCTGGGGGAAACTGTAATTTATGGGAGATATACAATGGAAGAGATTTACGGAATACGTACCATGGAATATTGCTTGAAACATGCCTCCCGTATGCCTCTTAACAAATAATGTATTCACTTGCTACACCAATACGATACCTAAGACAGAATTTATGAGTGGTGATCATTAATTACTCGTCTAGCAAGGGAAATACTATCACGTTATCTGACTCTCCAACGTCTAATTTATGAGTGATGTGAAATAAACCTGATAAATAATAAATCGATAAACTATCACCTTAACAAACCAGATGAGTTAGAAGGACGGTTAGTATGAATGACTCGATATATTGGAATTACCGAGTATAAGTCATTCACGAGCTAAGTTTACCTGGATAAAAGCTCGAAATGTTACTAGAAGTAATCCCTAATATATCACTACGCCAACAGCTGACACCTATCACTTTGGATGACTGTAATGAAAACAGATGGTAATATATTAATGTGATAGTTAACCACAGTAATTTAGGTCAATATTATTTATATATTTATTTAAGGTCTATCACAAAGTTTATTTATATTTTTACTCCCCTTAAAAAAATATTAACACCACTTTCACAAAAACTTCTAACGAACATAGCTTCAAAATGGCGCCTGACGAATTTAAACCATATGATTGAACATAACGGTAAACAAGTTTTTTTACAATGATAAAAACACGCAGCTGATGAAAATATTTTATTCAGTTAAATATTTCAAAATACAATAAAATAATCATAAAATCATCTATTGCATGTAAAAAAATGACAACAATTTTCTCTTTTCCAAGTAAATACGATGCCCGTATTAAAAGTTATTGATCTGTGCACTATATTACACAAAATCAGTAACGTTCCAAAACGAAAAATAAGTAGGCTACTTTTAATCAAATTTAAAATATTGTTTCATGTTGGATAAAAATAGATTATTACAAAAAATTAAATAGTGTGATAAAACTTAAGTTTACGTTAATTTAAATGTAATATCTAACAGGTAATTAAAGATCTTTACATTTATAACAAAACTATGATCTTTTACAAGTGTTGGCAACCCAAAACCTAAACATATGATTTTCGAACTGTCATTCAGGTAAAAATCCATCGTGAACGGAATACATGAGTAGGATTTCCCTCCCACCTTCTCTTCAGGCGAACGCAGATTAATTTTGTAAATATTACTGATCTTATCAAATATGCGAATACAGGTGTCATGAGTATACAAATAAAGGTATTCTAAATTAACAAAATAATAAAAATACAATTTAAAATAAACAAAGAATAGAAAGCTTTTATTAGATATTTCAGTACCTTTAAACAAAGTAAGTAAATTATACAACTACCAAATTCAAGCTTGGCTTGGGACGTAAGTTCTATATATTTTTTTCCAAACCCATATTGCATTGAAAATTTTAAAATATATATGTGATTAGAATTAAGCATATTTTAAATTTTAGAATTCATAGGGACCAAATTAATAACAGGTTGTCTGTTTAATACAAATGTATAATCTATCTGGCAAAAAAAAATGTTATTAAAATGGCCCCTGAAAACCTTCACATCCAATAAGTCAAAACGCTATTCCGTCCGCTGGTTTTAGAAGCTTTTCGTTACAAATCAAAATATATAACCAGACTCACTTTATTAGTTGGGGACTCCGCTCCCAAACCCCGAATGAGTTTTCTTTGCAAGTGGATGTAAACTAATTTAATTCCAGAATGGTTTTTGATAGGTATTAACGTTTATCTACAAGAGACCCCCAAAGAAAGATCCGCACCGACTTTAAGCGCAAATCATGATGGATTAAATAGTTCAGATATAATATTTGTTAATTACTCCTGGATAGCTCACTGGTCAGAGTAATGGCGTACTAAGACAAAGGTCCCAGGTGCTATTCCCATGTCTAGGGGTCAGTTTTCAATTTAAGTAAGTATAAAATAGTTACTTTTCTGTATCTATACGGCCAATTATTTGTTCTGGATCCCAAAAATTTTTCATTCTTTACAATTGGTGTCATTTTTGAAACTGGAAGATAAACACCGTAAACTTTTATCAATCTTGGCTAATACATAGTATCATTTTATATTCTATACAAAAGTCCTTCAATCCTGGGATCGGGAATAAGTGGCTAGTAGACGGCAACTCTTTGATGAAAGGAATTATGTTATAAAACACGAAATAATGACGAGCATTCGTATCATGATAAAATGTGAAAATAGTTTTTTTACACTAAAATGACAACATTGCCCAGCTGTCTGAGGAGAATTTTTTTTTTCTAACGTTGATGTATTTACTATTTGCAAGAATCATTTTGAAAGAACCAGAACAATTAATTCAGTCGTGAATTAGTGGTGGTGTAGTTGATATAATAATATTTTTTAATAGTGACCATGATTAAAGTCTGTATTTTCTAAAAAGATTTCTTCCTACTCCAATCTTACTATATGTATTGTGTTATCTCACAAGCCACTAACGAAACGAATAAGGCTCAATGCAAGCAAGACAAAGTTTGGACACGTTTCAGAGCAAAGAATGTTGATAAGATACCCTCTACCCCCTTATAGCTGTCAGCTAAACAACTCTAAGCAGTTTTCTGCCATGACAAGCTTCAATGAAGCCAGCCAAATAAACATCTTCCTTTGAAGGCCCTTCGTTAATCGTCTGAGTTAAATGGCGTCGGGCAATGTGGTCTATCGTTTTAAAAAAAAAGTAGTAGGCGGAATGTCAGTAAACATCAAGCTATTATACTTTATCAACTTAAGAATTGGATGTGTGACGATTATTTAAGGTGTATCGAAGCCTTTTGAGGACCGTATTTCTGCAATTTTTATAGATAAACATTTCTTTTTTGCCAAAGTAAATACAGTATTTCTCCAGTAGAAACATAGAGCAAAATTTTATTTACACAATGGTATCAACAGTTGTTTAATATCTGTCATGAGCGTGGTGGAATTAGATGACTAACTATTTAAATCAAGAGGAAAAGTTATCACTAAATTCCAGGACACCTTTGACATATATTCAAGAACAGCTGTTGATATCACCACGTGAAAAAAATTAAACTCTATGTTTCTACTGGAGAATAAGTATGCTTATAACAATTATTGTTTGATTTATTTTGATAAAAAAAAGTGTTGCTATAAAAATTGCAAAAAATACTGCCCTTAGCTCATGTTAGTTAATCTCCCACCTTATTTCATCCCCATTACACACAGTTTCATTGATGAAACAAAAATTTTGAAATTAAATATGTTCACTTGATTTTCTGTCTTAACATTCCATCAGAAACAACGTTGTAAGCTTTTTAATCATGAATTTCGCAACATCTTGTAAATATATTTTTTTTTCTTTTCACAAGAATTTTTAATTTTGTGGTTTTTATTTCGAAGTGACATTCTGAGAAAGATCAGAATAGAAACAGTTTCCTTTTTTTATTTTTCACATTGACGACACCAAGGGAGAGACAGGATCGTATAGATATGAGATAGCTCAGTTGGTCCATCAAGGGATGCTGGTGGAAAAAGTACAGAGAAAAAGAAAGCGAGCAAAGAAAAGAAGCTCTTCTTCAATAAGAAGGCGACCATTTTACTTAAGATGAAAGCTTCTCAAGATAAGATAAGAACAGGTTATTTTGTCTCGTTCTTTGTGGGGAAAACATCCCCTCTACCTCTCCTCAAATGTTGAATCTTAGAAGGAGGATAAAAAAATATATTTTTTATCTTTAAGTGAAGGGTGTCTGAGTAATTTACACAAATTTTGTGTGTCCCCACATTCTCCCTTTAAGTTCTTTTATATACCAAGTTGAAGTGAGAATCAATACTTCATTTTAGATACTGCAAAATGTTTACGTCTCGTCCGCAACATCAACGCAATGTCGAGGTTCGAGGTTATATCTAATATTTTTGTGAATTCAAAAGTTAACCTTATCTTCCAACTTCTAAACTGCTTTGACTTCAAATGTGGTACTTTGCACAAACACAGTTTTCGTGCAAGAACGTAGCAAACGCGGTAACGATTTGTATATTTATTCAACAATAACAACAATCAATATTTTGTTTGGAAAATAAATATGAAAGAATTTATAGCTAAATACATATTTTATTTAAAAAATAAAAAGTGCTCTTGAAGTAAACCGTTGTTACAATAGTACTAATCTTTAATATTGATTTAATATTTTAGTGAGATAGCAATTGAAAAAACTTTCTAGCGATATTAAAAATAAATGTAGAATAGCAAACAATTGCTAAAAGTTTACTACGGGTTTAAAAAAATGACGCTTGCCAAATTATGTTTATAGCACATTTTTCAAATAATGAATAGGCCAATTGTAATTTGGGGTGGGGGAAAGGGGTTCATAAAAAGTTATTTCTGCTGAGATCTGTATTGATCTGGACTTGGTTAGACAAATATATTAAGTGTTTAGTTTAAATAATAAATATATATATATATATATATATATATATTATCTGAACCAATAACTATTTACATTCTATAATATATTTTTGTATTACTATCCCGAATGATTAAATGTCCGTAGCCATAAATATAAATTATACCAACTATACTATTCGTATTAATCACTGACCTACCCGCTACCTCCCCCCCTCCACCCACCCCCCAACCCGACATATCACCATACACTTTCACTCACTTAGTAACCTAACACTTTGTTATTAGTGGGAAGGGGATCTTAAGTGTTCCTCTTTGAGAAGCAAGCAACAAACAATAAGTTCCTTAATTTGTATGAAGTTAATTGTGTGTACGTTTAGCATTCACTTCCAATCACAATCAACTTTCCCATGAATAACTTTATCTAGCCGTTAGTAAAGCTGCTAGACTAGATTTACTTTCATGTACGCATACAGTATCCCCATGGCTTCTTTGGTGCTGACTGACAGCTAACAGCAGACTTCTGACAGTCAAAATTTAGGTAAATACCTAAATTTTGAATGTCAGAAGTTACATCTGCTAAACACATGTTTTTGTAGATCCTATGGTTCGGCGTAGTTCAAGCATATTATCTGCAGCTGCCACTTTTGATGTATTATGAAGACCTTTAAAATAACACTAATAATATAGTAAAATGTTATCTAAGTTGACCCCGGTATATATATACCGGTATACTTATATATATATAAGTATACCGGGGTCAACTTAAATAATATTTTACTATATTATATATGGAAATATATCTACATATATATTTATATGCATATATATAAAATTTCTTTCTGCCAAAATCCTACTATTTATTGTTTAGTTATCCCAATCTTCGCCCTCACGAAAGTGTGCCTTCTAAATTGTGTTAATTTTGTTTGTCCTTTTCCCTAGACTGACTGGAATTAAATATTAATTTGCGTGTGTGACACTTACGGTCGCTTTAGTTTTCATACACCTTCAGGCTATAACAATAATAATAATAAGATAAAGCACATGAGATTTGTAAAATGTAGGTAGGACACTAAAATACTTGCTCAATCAAAAAGTCTAAAACAAAGTAACCAAAATGTTACATGTAAACAAAAAGAGGAAACAATTTGAATTTAATTTATTTTCAAGCGATCTAGCAAGTGCCCGTAGTCAATACTCTTGACACAACATGATAGCTAAAATTAATTAACGTGCTAATTAAAAATGAAGTCCCACCCCTCTCCTCTGCTACTTGTATTGTGTGGGAATGTTTGAAGTAGCGTTTGTTTCTCTCTCCCTAAGGAAGAGAGCTCGGCAGATTTAGCTCCCCTCTCTCTCTAGCCCTCCAAGTATCGATTAGCGAGACTCATGTCGATGTAGGGCACTGAGGCCACACAGTATAGAATGTAATCTGCCGGAATGGCCGACAAAGAACATACGAGTACACGCGGAGAGATGGGTGCACCCGACTTTTCCCTGGGAAGGCGTGGGTTAGGTTCTGGTAGGCTGCTCGTAGGAGGCAGTTTTGATGGGATGACAATTTGTGCACCACGTCTTACTACCCGTTTGAGCTACCCACATATTTAAACTAATGGGGGTAAGAATGAGGAAGGTAGAATTTAGAATAAATGTACCTGCATTTGTGTGAAGGGAGAATGGTAAATCATTTAGAGAGAAAAAACTTCCTTAGTAGACCCAACCGGGAATTGAACTCTCTAGTCACTCGTTGCCAAAAGTTCGTTGTAATGCAAGAATGACGCGGGTTTGACGCAATGTTATTTTACATCCTTGCGTCAAGGCGAAATGCTGGCGAGTTTCACTCAGAGCTAATTTTTCTCATCGCGTTTTTAGACTAGTTTTGGTGACCTGGCGGTCTAGGGGTAAGGTGTTAGACTTCTGTGCTGGTGGCCGGGGTTCAATCCTCGGTCCCGGCAAAGATTTATCTGATTACCAAACCCTTCCTTCACCTCTGACAAGACATCTTGTGAATGTGAGGAATGCCAGGCCTCCACCGTGGTTCGGATTCCACGTTAAACTGTAGGTCCTTCATTTCATCTCACAATCACCCTACCATTACACATTAGCGTAAGTGCGTATAACCCGAACGGGTAGTAAGACGCGGTGCTAATAATAATAATAATAATAATAATAATAATAGACTAGTTTCTATAAGCCAGGTAGTTTACCTAAAATATAGTCATAACTGGCAGCAGAGTGTAAGAATTTATAATGATAAGAGGACACACCAACCCATTAGATAATAATTTGAAAGAAACACGACAACCGAAAGCCTATATATATTTTGTTTTTGTCATCTCATGAGTGGATGTATAAAATAATATATTACTTGAGTACAAGAACATTTTATTACCCGTATACAATAGTCAATAATAGTTTAACTCGGTAGTTCTTAGGTACTTATAATTTGGGGTAATGATTTGCACTTGCCTTTACATAAGATGAACAATGTACGAATAGGCAGCAAGTCAACGACGGCAAGTACAAAAACATGAAATACTTTATATATCTTTTTCAAATTCTAATAATACATAGGCTACATATGTTAGTATTTACAAAATTATTGTTGTATTGTGTGTGATATAAAAGAATATATGAACTATTCTTTACACTTAAAACATGTATTTTCATTATTTCTGGCTACTCGGTTTTATTAGGCTTTTCAATAGTCCCGTTCAGAATAACACGGACTATCGAGAATCTATAATTATTAATGCTAGGCTTGGGTGCTTAGTTGAGGTGTTGTTGTTATAGGTTAGGTTAGTCTATAAAATAATGCGAATATATAGATCTATGTTTGCAAATTGCTAGATAAATAAGTTATAGGCCTGCAGATGAATGTATAGATTTGAAACAGTTATAAATAAATAGTTGAGAGTATAAAATTATAAAACGCTGTTTAATTATTCGATTATCATTCATCCAGATTCTTACACATTTTTCAGCACTTGAAAGACAATGACTAACTTGTGTGTGGGACTATTTCTTACTTTTATCACTGTCTAGCAAGAAATAATTGGAAAAATATATAAATGTTAAAAAAAATCAAAAATGTAAAGTAAACACATGTTGATTGAGAATCAAAAGAAGAAGAGAGATGGCAAATTTTTAAAGATAATTAGTATATAAAATTAAAAAAGTAAAATAAAGTTTAAATACAATTATTTCTAATTTGTCTACATATAATTACAAAGCTTTGCTGGGTTTTTTTCAATAATCGTGTATTTTTTTCCTTTTTTAATATATTTGTATATGTTTTAATACAATGGAAAAATGTTTTTTTAAATATATTATTATAATTAGTTCATTAATTTAGGAAATATTCTATCCAAATAGTGCAGCGCATATGACATGACAAAGATTTTTAGGAATTCAAATGAAACAGTAGAAAAATGATCGCCTCTCTTCATCACCGCCAACCTGAGCTCAGCTGTTAATTCCCACGTAGCAAAGGTGCACGCCGTCATTACGCGGAGTATTCGACCCCTTGGCACGGCGTCGCGACGTAACGCAACGCCGCGTCCACTCATTACGAGCAAACCCCCCGGTCATTACTGGGCGTCCCACACGCTCACGAAAGATACTTTTTTGCGCCGTAATAACTGGAATCATGTGAAGAATTGTCCGTAGCTCCATGCGACACAAAGCTTTTTTTAGATCTCAAATTATACACACCGTCACAAGGGCAGATTGCGTCAGAAAGGTGGTGAAAGGGGGTGGGTTGGTGGAGGTAGGTTGCAAACGGAGGGAATCATATTCCCCTGTGATGTAGGTTACATCTAGAGTTAAAAAGAACACAAGGCAGCGGGTCTTTTTTTTTTCATTAGTAGACAACGTTCAACATAAAACATATTAACGGCTTAATCTAAGGGATTAGGATGATGGAGGTAGTTAGAGAAAATACACCCACATTAACATGAAGATAAAATAAGGAGCCAGAGTGATAAACAACGTATGGATAGCCACTCTCAGTGCATTGATATCTCGCACCTCTGTAAAACTAGTTTGTGGAGGGTATAACACCTTAGATCATTTGATCATCGATGTGATCCATTTACTCAAAGATGGAGGGCCGTCAGTATGACTTTCTCAAAGAAAGAAACTCATTAAATATTATAATTTGTATCAAACATCTTTGCTCACTAAATATTAGGTTTATCTATTTACATCCATTACTGTTTCCAGCCTGTGGTCCGGGCCAGGTTTTTATTTAAGCTATATATCTTACAATACCGGCTTGCTATGCCTGTCGTGGATTAATACGCCATATAATCTGACTTAAGACTAGGACAAGCACAACATCCAGTCCCCAGCCGTTAATTCATCACTGTGAAAGAGTAAGCTCACATTTCACAAATGATAAATTAATCGGTCATGTTGGGAATCGAACCCAGAACCCTTAGCTCAGTAGCCAGACACGCTACTGACTTAGCTAAGGTTTTGGACTAAATATTAGGTATACCTATCAATTTATATTATTTTTTTACTACTCGAAATAATTAATTAATAATTGACTAATTAAATAATTGTGGTTACACGTTCTAAGACGTCAGGCATGGAATAGTCTTAGTCATCAATATGTGGGAAGTTGGGGTTATAATCTTAGTCGGTTTAATTGGAAGTAGTGTTTCACATGTGATCATCACTTTGGTTTTGCCATCTTCTTTCCAAGTGAATCCACTTTCTCTAAAACTACACTAGTCATCTTTCCTTCTAAATTAAGCCATTGATAACTTTGGTGATAAACCATACTATTAAAAATAAAAAACATATATTGGTGATATAAATCAATATTTATTTGAATAAAACCATATAAATTTGCCATTCTTTTCATTTGAAGTGAATATCTCACTTGGTCAACGTACAAAATATTTTTACTTTCTCGCTATCTTACAGGTATAGAAAGTATTGTGATCGCCGAAAAAATATAACTAAAGATTTTGATGAATCTTGACGTTTCATGACACACCAAATCCAAAAAAGTGGTTTTTGACTTTCTGTCTGTCTGTACCTCCAACTAGAGCCTAAACTATTTTACTGATCGGGCTAAACTTGGTATCTAGGGTTTTCATAGGGTTTCCCCGATGATTTTTTGGAATTGGATATCTAACCCTAAAATTAAGGGTAATTTACTGAAGGGCAAAAAGAGAAAAAGTCAATTTTCTCAAAATCGGCTCTAATGATTCTGATTAAATTTAATTTTAAACATTTATAAATATTCCAAACAAAATGGCTTCTCTCAATATTTCCGCAAAATGACTTTAATGGCTTCGGTCTGATGTGTAAATTATATATTTTTTATAATATATCCTAAACTATTTGAGATACGAAATTACTTATCGTTACAAATTTGAAGGCTTCTTTATAATACAAATATTTTATAAGAAGCATATTTTTATAAAACCAATAACTTTCAAGCTATACGTAAATATATATAATTTTTAACTTTTCGAACACAAAAGGTAAAAGTATTGCGACCGCAAAAGAAAATCTAACCTGAAATGTTGATGGATGTCAACGTCTCAAGACCCCCCGAACCCTAAAAAGTGGACTTTACAATGACGCCTGTCTGTGTGTCTGTTCAAACTTAAAATTAAGAGTAGTTTAAGAAAGGGCGAAAAGAGAAAAAGTAGATTTTTTCAAAATCGACTTTAACGATTTTGATTAAAATTCGTATCTAGGTGTTGATTAAGATTATAAATAAACTGGCTATTTTAATTCTACTATGAAAATGAATTTTAAGGTACCTTACAGAAGCAGAAACTTTCGTATTTCCGCAACTATTTGAGATACTAAATAACTTATCATTGCAAAATTGTAATACTATTAAAAATTAGAAACTCTTATATGAAATATATTTCTATGAATCCAACAGTTTCTGAGATATTGGCAAATACATTAATACCCTTTTGTGAGCTTTAGTTGTAAATAGATACTACAGTTTTAACGCAATAATTCTCCAATGCCTTAAAGTAATTAAATAATTCTCCAATGCCTTAAAGTAATTAAATATAATTCTCTAAAATCTTATGTTGTTTTTTCTTAAACATCTTAGGAGAAATGTTTGTACAACAATGATGTATATCTATTTTAGACTTAAAAGTCAACGTTTACATTTTTTTTATTAGTAAAAATTTATAAATGAGGAACTTAATAGCAATGCGATGGCATGAAGATTGGCAACACCTAATAAAATGTCGAAAATTGTAACCGAAAGTTGAAATTTTAATACGAAGTGTTGACCCTTGGAGACCCAACATTGATCTTTTTTTTATCGGGCCAAACATACAAACGAGGACATTAGTTCTTTAAAAATAAAATTATAAAATGTATAACTGGGACTCAAAATTTTGTTTACATAAGTATAGTGCAAGTTATGCTTCGGTTTGCTTGTGTATATTATTTCCTTTCACATATATTACGAGTTTTGAGTAAATATCTCTATTTTCAAACAATAGAGCGAGAATGTACGTGCGGAGTTCCGTACCATTAATGACTAATCAAAAAAATGAATTAGATCTCAAATGGAGTGTATCAGGAATAAATGTATGTATAATTTAAAATCTATTAAGATCCCTTTTAATATCCGACTGGAACTATAACATTACTATCTCAGTCAAATGAAATGTCTTCGACTTTCAGTTCAATAATTATTTAATGTGTTTGGGCCAGTTTCATAGTCAAATTTAGTACGCCTCAAGTGCGGCATTATACTAAGTACATGACGACACCTTACCTAAACCAGAATGGAATGGGCCAGTTTCCTATGCGAGAACGGCCCATTCCATTCTGGTTTAGGTAGGTGTCGTCATGTACTTAATGTAGCACCGCACTTGAGGCGTACTAAATTTGACTATGAAACTGGCCCTTTGTTATAAAGAAGTTTGCTGTCTGACACTAACTTAGTCGATAGCGCACTAGTCATTAGCGATAGTTATAACTTGAGCCCGGATTTTTTTTGGTAGTATTAACCTACAAAATGTGAAAAAATAATACGCAGTACAATCAGTTAAAAGTATGTCATAGCTTAATGTGAAAATATGGAACATTATATCTTTTTCGCCACGTTAATAATACAATATTATGTTATCAAAACGAAATTTAATTTTATAGCTCCAAATATCTGAAGCGAGAACAAGAAAAAACACTTCTATAAAGATATACACGTACAATAATAATTGTATTGAGAAATTATATGGCACTAATAGTTTGTTTTACACCACTTAAATTTACCTTTAATTAAAGACTTCAAATAAATGGCTTTATTTAGCTGAGTTCATATATCATACAAACACTATAAGCTTTCAATGAAATAGCCATTGTTGCTGGCTCTTTAAAAACAAAGAAATGTCATATCTCCATACATTTTTAACGTATGTTTCCTAAAATTCTTTTTTTTTTAAACTCCGATGCTAAGAGTTTTATCTTGACATAGGCCTACAAATTAATATTTACATACCAGTGTTAATATTACACTTAAACGTATGGCCATGTTTGGTCGTGTTTGCTTTTCAAACAAACGTTATACGGGTTGTATTATTGTGACATACTTCAAATTATATTTCCTTGACTGAATTTTGGTTGCGTTATCTTCATTTGTTCTTCGCCTGGCTGTTGACCAAATAAAAACTGGATAATGAGCTAATCAGATCCAAAAATTATTATTTTTACAACTCGTGGATTTGTGTTTACAAAGTGACATAGAAATATGTTTCTTGGTCCACTATCTTTCGACACCGAATTCTCTTCCCTTCACTGCACGAGAAACGTTAAACACAGAGCTTCGTTACAGCAACTGAGCCAGTATAACTGACTTGGACTTTGCTCACTGCCATCCTTTCAATAGATACATTCCTCTATGAAAGTACAGGTTGACTAAAAATTAGTGACACATCATTCAAGGGTATTTTACCCAAGAAAGGCATAAAAATAATACAACAATAAAAAAACACGCAAAATATGTAATTTTAAGTATATCATTTAAAATCTGTATAAATCATAAAAAATATGTAAAAATATGTCAATTTAAAATTGGTAATTTAGTCACAAACAACTAATTCACCTATATTTCGATTTTAACATTTCTAGATGGCAGTATTAAAATAGGTAATTACATAAAAATCCGGGCCTTAGTGATAAGGGATTCTCATTTCCCAGTGGACTGTGTTTGTTCTCGCGTTATACTAACGTGTAGTTCTTGTGCTGATATCATCAGTTGGTAAAAAGGCACTAATTCTAATCACATAAATATTATTTTTACCACAGCACAATGTCGAGATAAACTTTTTTTTATCGTTTTGTAGACACAATTTAACCATTCAGCGGAGGCTATATAAGTTTCTACAAGAGATACCAAGAAATATATGAAAGGAGAATATAACAACAAGGGTGTGAGTGAGAAGGTAAGAATGAAAGAAAATATAGGAGGAAGAATGATGGAAGAAAAGAGAGGAAGAGGAGTAATTTTACTAAACTGAACCGGCCACAGGCTGTAATCAGTTGATAATGATTATGAGTTTTTCACTCTCTTTCTACAAAACGCGGGAACGCTTCCTCTAAATTCATTTTACCGAACCCATTAGGGTAGTTAAAATACGTAAATGCTAGGAAAGGTAGAAAAAAAATTATTCTTTTTAACTCTTTCTTGTTGACTTTATAAAATTCGTCTTGAAAGTCTGTATTTTGTGTATTTCTCGCTAAAACATTCAAAATAGCCCACTTGTCGATTGGTCTAAGTCCAAGCCAACACACTCGAAATAGACTGGACTGTCCTTGCCAGGGAGATTGGGGTACCGAGAGTGGTGTTTCCTAAATGGTTTTCTATTGTCCTTCAACGTAAAAGCGGGTACACTACCTTTAAATACAAGTATAACCTTCTCCATTCTCAGGACATTAGAGTAATTAGATCATACCCATATAGCTAATCTGAACGGGTAGTAAATTGAGATGACAAAAGAACTATATATATTATGTAGAAACACTTTCCACTAAAAATACTATATATATTATGTAGAAACACTTTCCACTAAAAATACACCCGTGAAAGGTCATCCCAACCAATCACACTTTATTTTAAAGAAATAAGCCGCAATGTGCGTACGCCTCACCCCATTTGACCTATCTCATGAGCCAAACGACCTTTACTCGCAACAAATCCCCTATTGAAGACCGGTAAAGGGTTTCTAATATCTCAGTGTAGGTAGAAAGTGGTAGTCGGAAACAGACAGGGTGTATCCAGCTATCCCCTCAGGCCGACAGCCATCTTGTATGAGGTATTGCTCCATGAGTAAATGCCCCGTGGTGAGCTTACTTTACCACTGTATTGTTGTTATATAATTATACAGTTGCTGCGGGAGACAACTCTTCCTATCTATTGTTTGGAGATGACCGAGTGTCTTCCAGCTAGTGAAATAGTAGCTGAAACATTTTCCTCGCTAGTCTCCCGCTTATGTGATTATCCCTCCCTCTCGCTGTACAAACTACTTTCATCACTTTGGTTTGCTTATGTAGAGATTTTATGAGTTTTATTTAAAGTATTTATAGAAATATTCATTTATAAAACTTTCGTCTTTTGTCAAAAGCACTCGTTGAAATGAATAAAAGAAAATGTCAAGTTTTTACGAAGGTTGTTAAAAGTTTGCCAGTATGATTTTTTTTAAATATAAAATCACTTGCATTAATTTTTTGTCCAAAAGTATTTTTAGACTTATTTTTTATACAGACGATAATTTTCATCCTTGAGAAACACAAATATATTTTTTGCAATCAACATTTATAATGTTTTACTCTATTATTAGTGTTATTTTATAGGTATTGAAAATATCCATTAAAATTGATAGATTCTGATCATATGATCTAAAGTATGAATACATGAAAGTAACTTAGTATATTTTCCTACGCCTGCTACGGTGGCCGCATAGTCTAAGGCAGGCATTTCCAACCCGTGGCCTGCGGGTCACTTGCGGCTCCCTCGAGTACGTTCTGTGAGGCCCCCCAGCTCAAATTGAAATACGCACAAAAATAAACAACAAATTAGGTTCTTGCAGCTAACGTAAATGATCGCTAACTTTAATGTAATTTTCATAATCGTAAATAGGCCTATTATGTTACTTGTGTGTACAAAATCTGACTATTAAACTGACCCTAACACGCCACTCTTGCAACAGAATGCACTTCTGTTGAGCGAGAGTTAAAGGCCCGAATCCCATCAGGTGTATTGAGGATTNACCCCCCCCCTCCCCTATAAATGGCTCTCCAGTATCCCTCCACTCAATTAATATTAAACTTTGTCTTTATTCAAACTTCCTCGTGTAATAGCTTGCAGGAGCTTTGAAATAAAACTTTTTCTATTTGTTAAGTTATGAATATTTGTAAAAACAAATGGGCTATGCTTTCATTTCAATAACAGTGCATAAATATTGGATACCAAATTTGACTAAGTTTTTTTAAACAGGTTGTTTAAAAAAAATTATTGTTACATATAAAGGAAAGTTTATAAAGCAGTCTATCATCATTTATTCATAATGTTTTATAAAAATTGTTTTAATATTATTTTACTTTAACAATTTTTAAACTTTGATCTTATTAATGGGAATAAAAAAGGTTTGATTAAATTCGTATGCATTAATAGGAAAAGAAGACCACAGCTACAAATCCCATTGTGAAGTGCACCCTCAGCATATCTCCACCAAGATTCAAACCCCTTGCTCACTGGCTACAAAGCGTAATACGAGTCTTACGTCTTAACTCATTAGTCACCAGTCACCTCTACGAATGGACGTAGTACTCTAACATCGCTTAATATAAATATAATATATCCTACATTTTGTTTCCATCCTCATATACACTTTCTTACCCAAAAATGTCAAATACCGAAATCACATTCTCTCATTCCTGTTTTTTATATTTTTATCACTGAACCTTATTACCCATTCGGGCTATACGCAATTTTAAGGAAGGTGGAATTTAGAATACGTGTACCCAAATTTGCGTGGTTGGAGAGTGAGAAGGAAGGAAAAATCATCCTTAGTACATCCATCCGGGATCCAAACCCCGATCTCCCCGTCATTGGCAGTTCAGTCTATTGAGAGAGTGAAGTATTAAACCGTTCTCTTGCTTGTTTCCGTAGCTCAATAGCTAGAGGGTTTTAAAAAAAGTCTAGGTACTCCTAGTTTGATTCTTGGAAATTCTAACTAGATATTAATATTTCTATACAGTTCCGTCCTGCTATCCAATAAATAAAATATATTATAGGATTTGAAATATCCTACTATACGTACTATATCTGATTAAATTAGTATGCGATTCGTGTACTGTTATAATCTGTAAATTTAAAAAAGTACACGTTAAATATACCACACACACACACGCCCATTAATTAAAAATATGGTAGTATAAACTTGCTTTAGGGATAAGGTTTGTATTAGTGTGCTTTTCTAGAGTAAAACTAAACCCTTTGTGGATAAAATCTGTTTCACAAACACAAACGTCATATACAAATACGTAAAACATTAGCTTTAGGGCATTATTTGCATATTATTTGTGTTGTAATCCAGAAAACTAATAATAGACATAATTAATTAATGTACGTGAAAGTGTTACTATCCATTTTAACATTATATTTTAAAAACCAAAAAAATATATATATCTACTTTACATCGTACCCAGACGAAAAAATCCCCTAAGTAAACTTTCTTGTTGGTCCAAATTACAGGGTTTGTATTTCATGCGTGTTTTGATTTGTGCGCGAATCCACACTCCAAGATCATTTTTAAGAGACTTTTACGAAGTTGCCAACGAGAAGATTTTGAAGATATTTTGTGGGTTGAATCTTAGATTGACGCACCTAAGTATCCAAGCACTATCACACTTATGTTGATAGCCCATTCCCTCTTCCTCTGACGAATTTACACAATCACTATCCTACTTGCGCCTTGAAAACAATGACATGATTTTTAAAAATTACCTTTACTTGTTTCCTATTATAGATAGACATATAATTACACGGACTTTTTTAATCTGCATCCTGTCAGGAAGACTCCTAAAGCATATTTTCTCGATTAATCCAAAGAGCCTAAGTTGTAGAGGATTTATAAAAAAATACATTTACAAAAAAACTAATTCAAGATAAAAATAATAATTTTGTGACTGTAAAATTAATTTTAAAATTATTTAAGAATTTATTTTTCTGTTTCAACATCATATCTTTAAAACTCGCTGAATAAAACATAATTTCATTAACATGGGAAATACTATCTTGAACTTACTTGATGACAAATGAAGGTCTTATATCATATCGGGATCCCTAACAGGTTTTGGTAAATTCCGTCTCGTTTTAATTTTTTGATGTTGATTCCAACCTATCCTTACAAGCTATTATGTCAATTTCATCCCATCATTAAAAGTGTGCTATGTAAATTACGTTCCTCCTTAACTCTTCTAAAGATAAAGAATAACGGATTTATTAAATAACGGCAAGGAAAATATAATAATGAAAAGAATGCAATTTCAATACAAACATTCCTTTCAAAATCACAAAATTTTAAAACCCATATTATCGAGGTCAAACCTTCAAAATTACGCCTCTTTGACTAATTGAAACATATTTATCTACAGTTACGCTCAGTCATTTTATCAGTACAGAAAAATTTAACTGTTACCTTCAATTTATTTGATGGGTTGGCTATTAGACGATTGTAAGTTTCACTGTGCGCTTTTCAAAATGTCAACAAAAGTGTAACTTTTTGGGTGTTATGTATGCATGAGCCTTTTTAGTTTTAAGTTAAACGATTCCAAGTAATTTGTTGTGCGGTTCTTGGACGATGAAAATCAAGCCCAAATGTATAAAGGTAACATTGCATAAGTATATTGGTAAATTAATCTTAATAGATTTAAGTATATTTTTTATTTACACAATTTTTATAAGTATTAAACCCATGGAATTACGTTAAAATAAAAATATAATGTTTGAAAAAAATAAATTTAATATGGGACGAAGCTTACACCACCTTTACAAAAGATGAGACAGAATTTTTACACAGGAGCTTGGGGTCATAACATCTTCGGGACGGAATTTACGTCAACCAGTCCTAAGAGCGTCCTCACATTCACTTACTAACGTCAATTATATACAGATAGAAATCCGACACCTTAGCTCAGTCAGTAGCGTGTCTGTCTACTGAGCTTAGGGTTCCGGGTTCGAGTCCCGGAATGACAGAAAAATTTATCATTGCTGAAATGTGGGCTTATCCTTAGACAGTGATGAATTAACGGCTGGGGACTAGATATTGTGCCTGTATAAGTCTTAAGTTAGATTATAAGGCATATGAAGCTACGACAGCCCTAGAAAGCCGGGGATGGAAAATATATGGCTTGAATAAAAAATTAACACAAACCATAGTCTGTAAACAGTAGTTGATGTAAGAAATATATACAGATGAAAAGCTTAGAAACGGTGTATCTAATTTGAGTATTAATACATTATTTTGAAATATTTAGTTAGTAGTTCCGGACACCTTATCCTTGACCATATCATCAACAAAATGTTTCAAATAGGATTCAAACCACAGCCATCGAGATGATAAATCAACCCTGGTGGACACGACAAGTACAGACGTATGATTCAGTTGTATGTCAACCACTATAGGAACGTGGTTAGCACTCACCCTTCCAGTCTGAAAGGCCGATGTTTTGAAAATGTAGGCTATTAGGGATTTTTTTTTTTTTTAGTTTAAACGATATAATACATGAGTTAATTTAACGACTTAATCCATGTGGTAGAGTAAAGTGGGTAGCTTAAAGGAAATTAAAAACCATTTACGTGGAAAACAAAAAAAACATATTTGAACTCCCACTACCCCCTCCCCTTCACTCTTTTTAAAATTACAAAGCACATGGATAATGTTCGAACTTCAATCTCCGCATTACAAAAAAACAACAAAAAGAACGTAGATATCGAGACTGACATCCAAAGCTAGGTCACCACCAGTGCAAAAAGGTTTGTTTTTTCGATAGTAAGTTTTTACCTATTATCTAGGAAATTTCTGTTGCACACCCTTAAAATTAACCCTATTCATTGTTAATTATGTAGTATTGGCATTAGAGCTGCAAGCGACAGAAACAAATTAAACGTAGACATAATAAATTTACACAGACTTTTATGTTTGTACAGCCTGGGATTGAACTAGTCCCCTAAACTAGACTTGGCTATACCCGGCGAAGGGTTATAAATCTGTAATAATTCCAAGGGAAGATAGAGCTAGCTGGCTGCAACCGGGAGTCTGCGCGAACAACCGACGCTCCAAGCAACCAGTCGTACCGACCCAAGTTGTCCTACTGTAACACTGTTATTTATGAGGGGGAAGTGTAATGTATTATATGACAGTGTATGAAAAGCGCTGGTCGGATGTCCACATAAAACACTAATGTTACATATTTCACTGGCCTACGCCCTACCACACATTCGTATGTAGCCCTCTGCTGGGCGCAAACCTCATAAGTTTTCATCATTTCGGAACTGGGCACTTTTTCTCTCTTTCTCTCTCCGGGGGGAAAAATAAAATGTTGGTGAAATGAATGTTTTTTGTATTAATATATACAGCAGCATGGTTCGTGTTTATAATATTGGTCTAGTAGGATACCAATTAAAAGACTAATTTGTATCAAGGCTGGATTTAGATTCGTGAATGACGCATAACTAACAACGAATAGCCTTCACTGTACAATTCATAATAAAACTGAAAAGTATTGATATAAGTTTGACTCAAATCAATTATTTTTCATTTCACAAAGTTATCTCTTTACTCTAGTACATACTATCTCGAAAATTACTTATTTTAAAGGTTCAATAAAAAAAACCTTAAAGAAATTGTATAGGCTACTTTGAAAATAGAATTAACCTGGTGACTGTGATATTGAATAAAAATGTATTCTGTCTATGATTACGATTCTATTATTGTATTAACTAAGAATTGGGAATATCTCCAACAGGAGAAATTTCTGATTTTTCATTAAGTACTGTACGTTCACTATTATTTTGTCATATTTTTACATTTTTTAATGTAGGTAGCGCTGTTTGTGTCCATGGATCTGCCAGGTTATCAGAATGTATTAAAAACACCCCAAAAGACATACAGTTCGGTAAATTGTAATTCGATGCAAACATTTTGCTATGGGATTGTTTTTTCAAATTACTTTTCATATTTTTAAGTCTGACTTTCGGCAAGGTAGGAGAGGAGTTCAATAAATATAATATTCTGTTCACATTTTAAATGACGTATTAGCTTTAAAAACATTCTCGAGGTACTTAATTTTTTTAAATATTTTGGGTTTTTCCTTATGAGGACACTTTGGAAATTCCTTTTCATTACCTTCACTTTAATATCAGCATCCCGGTACACAATTGAGAAGGCCACTAGCTCTCTGTCCATGACTGAACACTTGAGTTGAAAGGTAGACACCAACGTGTCGAGGTTCTAGTCCAATGGTGTGGCTAGACAACTCCATTGGAAGAGAGCCACTGGGATTTCACCAAGCTCCCGCCCTTCTCTAGTTTTACCCCAGAAAACTCTGTTGTAACTGACCAAACTAAATATACTTTATGTAGCCGAGACTCATTAACTTTATGACAGTCCTATGAATGCATTGGAAACTAATCAATGACAATATCATCGGGATCTTTACTAAAGCTCCTCGATACTAAGCTTGGACCAGAGAGCTATGTTGGTAACAAAAAATATATCTTCAATATTAAAAAAAATAGTTATCATTATTATAATAATCCCATTTAAAGATGAAACTAAGACAAAAGAGCAAACCATTTAAGAACTAAAGATCAAATAGCTTCCCATGTCAAAAGAGTGACTAAAGTGACTAATGGCGGCCTTCCGATGGATCAATCCATCTTCTCTAGCAGATTATATTAGGTCTTAAAGCCATGTTTGTTACATTATTATTATTATTATTATTATTAGCACCGCGTCTTACTACCCGTTCGGGTTATACGCACTTACGCTAATGTGTAATGGTAGGGTGATTGTGAGATGAAATGGAGGACCTACAGTTTAACGTGGGATCCGAACCACGGTGGAGGCCTGGCATTCCCCACATTCACAAGATGTCTTGTCAGAGGTGAAGGAAGGGTTTGGTAATCAGATAAATCTGTACCGGGACCGAGGATTGAACCCCGGCCGCCAGCACAGAAGTCTGACACCTTACCCCTGGACCGCCAGGTCACCCATGTTTGTTACAGAACAAACCAATGTGCCATACACACAAATAAAATATGTTCAGCCATTATGAGTGCACTATCAAAATCCAACTGAAGCACGCGTTAATAGTTCAATATGAGCTTTTCTGTTCCTATCATTAAGATGTTGAGAATTGTTTGTGCATGATTAGTCAAAAATCTTTGATTTATTTTGATTGTCATAAATGGGGTGGACAGAAGTGTTGGAGCACTGTAACATTTTTATTGTTGAGAAGAGGAGTCCGGGAATCAGAAAAAAAAAGGTTTGAGGAATCGAACCCCCAAACCAAAGGGTTTGGAGCCGGGTGCTAATCAAAGGGTTTCTGCCCACAAATATTGTTGATAGCTATTCAAAGTGGATATCGTCTGGATTTTTAAAAATTATATGTCCTTAAAATTAATTTGTTCATCCCTTGAATTTTCCTAAAAAGTTGGTACCTCTATAATTTATTTAGTTACCCCCACCAGATTTTTTTAAATTAGATGCTTGTAGAATTTATTCAGAGCTTTTTTAAAATTTTAGTTAGAGTTCAATGTGCCCTTCTCTCAAAAAATAATTATTTCTTACATTATCTGTGTGTGTGATAGCCTCATTGAAAACAATATTTGAAGGAATATTGGGGGGGGGGGGGGAAAAGCAAACTACC
>CABEEJ010003084.1:0-15256 GCA_901482245.1 Timema douglasi | reverse complement strand
TAGCCTATCTACCCCCTCCACTACCTTCACTCCTGTTGGTACGCTTATGGTCTGGCCAAAGGATGTATTAATTGTAATGGAAAATGCCAAACTGGATAAGTTTCTCTTTCCTTTTCTTCGTCACAATCGATGGAGTCTACGCTAGAGTATCAAATAGCGAGTAGTTTTAGAACCTCCCCATTGGCAGTGAGGATTTTCAATAATCCTCTAGTAAATTTTTTACTATCATTGTTGTGCCGTAATTTTATTATGTTAGTTTTATTTCATTCAGAAACACTTTTAATCTATATTCATGGAGTGCAATGGCTGCCTTGGAAGCGATCTCGCTTCTCTAGTTCCCCACAGATACTAATTATAAAACGTGGCTCCCTAGTAGCGTACATCTTTGTAAAAATATATCCTAAACTTATTATTATATAGTTTTTTGAGTGGTTTTGGTTACGTACTTGTTTTTAATAATGTTCATGTTTTTTTGAAAAGCGTAATAACAATTGATAGTAAGGTTATGTCTTCTTGTTTATTATTTTTTTTCCATTCTCCTTATTTTATATAAGTTTTATTTTTTCTACTATGACGATGACATGTTCCGGTGATTTTTCACTATTTTCAAATCTTATTTGTATTAAAGATGATTGATCATAATTCATACTATTGGAAAGTTTGTGAAATTTTATGGTTTATACGGAATAATGTTTAATTAAGTTTGTGAAATTTTACAGTTTTACATGGAATAATTTAGTTAAAAATTATTCCATATCAAACCATAAAGTTTCACAAACTTTTCAATATTATGAATGAAAATCAATCATCTTTAATACAAATAAGATTTGAAGATAGTAAAAAATCATCGAAGTATGTCGTCGTCATAGAAGAAAACCCAAAACGTATATAACATATGGAGAAGGAGATGAAAATAATAAATAAGAAGATATAAACTTACTATCAATTATTTGTGTTTAGTAATTTCACCTCGTTAATTTTTTTAAGATTATTTATATTACACATTTCTTGTTTGAGATCCATTTTGATCAGTTAAGTAGTTCATAGACCCACCACACGAGCGTGCTTACAGTAAAACGTTTCTTCTGCCATGAGGCGGGTAAGAGAGAAGGTTTGGCGGACAGCTTTTTCTTACGGAGATGACAGCTTGACATATCTTATGGTTTATGAATTTAAATACTTTTGGTTAATTTTAAGAGTTGTTTCATGTTTTAGTGGGAATTTATGCAGGGCCAATTTATGAAATTTAATATTTTTGAGGGAACTTTACCATGAATTTTGAGTGACTTTGCCGAGATTCTTGTAAGATACGTGGCAAAGTGGCCTAGGCGGGGAGATTCCTGAGAAAGGGAAAATAGAGGGATTGAAAGTGACCAAGGTGAATGGAGGTTTCAAGGTGTGGATCCAAGTAAAAATTAAAATAATCTTCGAGCAGGGAAGTTATTATTGGAAATTAAGTAGCCTACTA
The DNA here is from genome assembly GCA_901482245.1 of Timema douglasi. Taxonomy (NCBI): domain Eukaryota; kingdom Metazoa; phylum Arthropoda; class Insecta; order Phasmatodea; family Timematidae; genus Timema; species Timema douglasi. The sequence goes on along the minus strand of CABEEJ010003084.1, from coordinate 13,788 downwards.
TAAAGTCAGGGCAAACCTTGTTTAGTCTCAACTCCGTGTTAAAATAACTCGATTTAATCCTAGCATAGTCCTTTGGGACTACGCCAACTGCAACGCGAGACGCCTCAACGCGGCTTTTGGTGAGATTGTTCCATCTTCAAAATTAATTGTGCTTACAGGTTTTCCAGGACCATATTTTCTCTCTCTCTCTCTCTTTTGCCTACTTCAAAAGGCCTTTTAAAAAATTTAAAAACTACTCAAGAAGCTTACTGCCACTATAAAAAAAATAGAGGGAAAGTTGTGTGACTTTGGTGTTAAAGTGATTTTTTTCCCCTGCCAAACCTAGAAATCTTATATTTATTCGATGGTGAACTGTATATAAATATATATACAGATTATATATTTATATATATATTATATACAGGACTCTTACATAATCGTCAGAATTGTTATTAGGTTGTACACTCAATCTAATATGTTGGGTTTCCTTAATAATATTGAACTTTTAACTAATTTTGCCACCTTGTAAAATATTAGGCCATCGCAAGAATATGAATTCATTTTACTGTATTTTGTATTTGTCACTTAAATTCTGTAACCTTTATCTAACCATGTTTCTGCAAAATTGGTATCAACAAAATATTGTTGTATAGTAAAATTCGTAATTTAAATATAGTCAACCCGATAGGTAGGGAACTCAACGCATTGAATAAGTTACCAAACAAGTTTCTCCGTTATTATCTGTAGACTTTTTAGCGGCTTTATGTGTATGGGGGACCGGACCACTGGTAATCAATCATTGATAGAATTCTCCACTATCACCAAATGAGAGGCAATTTTTCATAACACCTTTCAATAACCTATCAAATGCATTTCATGCATGACTTTGCGTCATCACTTCGACCAAAATTATTAATTTTGCTTCTCTGATTGAAACTGCATCGTCCGAGGTCATCCACATCCTGGACGTTGACGTCTTAAACTAAGGGGACAGCTGACTTTAATTGAGAATATGTCTAGGCCTTCCTTTAAAAGGTTAGCAGTTATCCCCGTGGATTCAACGTGTCCTTTGCCCCTCATAGCACTGAGGAGGGTTTTGTAACCATGTATCACACCAATCCTCCCAGGTTCGTCCAAAGAGAACCGGTTTGATTCCTTTGGCTTGTTTGGGTTTGTTTTCTACCTTAGAGATAGTTTTTTTTTTCTACTGGCCTAGGAAATTCAGAGATCTCTATTTCATTCTAATTAAACTCAATTATTGCGTTATGTCCACCATTCGAATTTTTCAAGTTTCAGATCTTCTTCATAGAGATAACATATTATTATAGCGTCCATGTCAAATGTCAGCTCTCGAGGACTTAATGTGTACGTTTTGTCTGCCATTTTGTATCTGGAATTTTGAATTTTTTTCAAGTTTAGGATTTCGCCCATAAAGATGGCATCTTCTATAGCATCCATATTGAGTTTAAACTCTTTAAAGTATCGGGAAATAGGATAAAGAGCTTTGGAAGTACACAAAGACACCGCATGTGTTTGGTATAATATGGAGATAACATAATCCAAAGTCTAATAACTTTTTTCAATCATATTTACAAAAGTAGTCATTGACGCTAAAAGAGAAAATTCGTTAGTAACGAGAAGTATTTTACAAAACAATTTCAAATAAGAACAGAAGATATGTTTATTATGCCATGTATACAGGGCATCCAACCATACTATATTTTAAAATCCCCTGTCATTTCCAGGTTTTCCAGAATTAATTTCCAACTTTTCCAGTCACTATATATCACAGACATTGCTTTATTAAGATAGCAATTTAATTTAATAATATTTTAAGACACTTACACAATTTGAATATTATATAACTTCAAGCAAATGTTAAAAGATTTCAGCTTTTAGCAATGGTCTGTTGGCTGGTTTGGTCTAAGTAAGATTTCAGTGAGCCATTAAAAAATTACCTTACACCAGCACAGTTTAAAATTGTCGTGAGTCACATTCTTTTTTAAATTTCTTCTTCCTAAAACGCAATTAAATTTTCTCGCAAGAAAATAACCATGATTCAATTTTAACTAAGGACGCGTGTTAAGAGTGGTGGAAAGACCGCATAACAATTACATTTTGACCTTGACAATTAATATTATTATGCACAACAGAGACAACTGTGTTAAAATAGATTCGCGGTTTGTGTTAAATGGAATGAATATTTTATTTTGACTATTTTAAATAAAAGTTGTTTTTTGTTGTGAATATGCTAAAATTCCAGAAATATGATAACATTCCCTGAAATGTTCATGACTTTTCCCTGACCAAGCAAATTCCCTGACGTTAGAGGTTTGTCTATGTTCAAGTCCATGCATAATGCAAGTTAATAACTTGATGGACTGTATAATATCCACAATGTCCCGGTTTCTAAAGCTATCATTGAAAGTATTGTGTTTTAGCTTTATACGCGTTTGTGCAATGCAATATTAATGATAAGTTATGCGTTATGCATGAATCTAAACCCAACCTATATCTCCAAGAATATGAATAGTAATTAATGGTTATATTTGCGGTATATTATTATCTTCCTTGAAATTTACAAAAAAAATATATTTATAATATAATTTTTCGATTACTTCTAGATATTTCAGAAGCATGGAAAAATAGAATCCTATTTAGTAGTTGTTAAACACTAATGATGGCATTAAGTATCTATATATCATTATATATAGTGAACTAACGGTAAGAAGATTAATGCGGGATAATCTCCTATAAAACTACCCTTACATGCACTTGACCATGAAATAAGTCAATAATAGCCACACCGTTAAACGTATTAATAAAACAACTAGCTTAAAAAATATCTGAACCGGGTCCCGCGAGTTTTCGATATTACAAGGTAATCTAATTTGGTTGTTACAATCGATCAAGCCTTTAGAGTTTATTCATGACTCATCTATTACAGTTGATAAAGAAGTGTGCTTAAGAGCTTTTTTTATGTAATTTTAGGTAATGAAGGATTGTTTTCTAAATGTTACTGGTTCCGGTTCTATTATTTTGGTTATTATTTTCAAATTTCACTTAACCATATAAATTAACCTAGAGTATTTAATCTCCATTATTATTATCTTTCTATTAGAAAAGAATTTTCAAAACTAATCATTCGGTGGGCCAGTAGATATAAAATTATATTAATTTCATTGTGTGTGTCTGTATGTGTGTGTATGCATGTATGTGCATATGTGTATGTAGGTATGTGCATATGTGTATGTAGGTATGTGCATATGTTCATATGTGTATGCGTGTAAGTATGTATGGATGTATGGATGGATGTACGTACGTACGTATGTATGTCTGTATTATTATTAGCACCACATCTTACTACCCGTTAGGGTTATACGCACTTACGCTAATGTGTAATGGTAGGGTGATAGTGAGATGAAATCGAAGACCTACAGTTTAACGTGGAATCCGAACCACGGTGGAGGCCTGGCATTCCCCACATTCACAAGATGTCTTGTCAGAGGTGAGGGAAGGGTTTAGTAATCTGATAAATCTGTGCCGGGACCGAGGATTGAACCCCGGACCCCAGCACAGAGGTCCGACACCTTACCCCTAGACCACCAGGTAACCAATTGTATGTATGTATGTATGTATGTATGTATGTATGTATGTTATGTATGTATGTATGTATGTATGTATATATGTATGTATGTATGTATGTATGTATGTATGTATGTATGTATATATGTATGTATGTAACATTCAAATTATATAAATAAGAACGCGGGAACTGACTTTATAAGAAATGAAAAGTGTTATTTAATGAAGAGCCGGTAGAACCGAGGTACTTAATGACTGACCCATCACTAATGTTCCGACTCATTTCTCTCATGAAACACGCGATATACAATGTACACAGTGGAACACGGGTCAACATGAAGGGGGTAGCTTTGAGTTACAAGCAACACACCCCTTCACTCGTGGGCGGTTATTCTCAAGACGCAGTCGGTAAGTCAACACTACGCGTGGTGAGGAGGAGAGATGTTACCAGGCATCTTAAGTTGGTCTATGCACTTTAGGAATTATGTGGGATGGAAAGGGGGAGGGAGTAGGGAGAAATTTTGAGTCAAGTGCAGGGTTGCAACCTGGGCTGCTGACGTTACAACTGGCGAAACTGCAGCTCTACTATTAGTTTGAACTTTAAAAAAATTAATATCGATAATATAAAACTCTTTTCACCCTAAATAGTATTGATAGAATTAAAACAGGTATTAGTATAATAGATATAAAGTGATCGTTGTTACAAATTAATAAGTTGGAATTAAAAGTGTTTAACTATAAATTTAATAATTTTACAACCAGAATCTTAAAAAACTGTTTGTTAAATTATCCTGAATATTTAAATCATGTTACATATTTTTGAGGATACTTATGTTATCACTATTATCTTAAATATAATCCACTGTTTATAAAATTATCCATTTTTCAGATAGAGATTAATTCAATTTTTAGCCGAATACTTTTTGCAATTTTCCTCCCTTCACCCCCCCATTTTTGTTCTAAATAAAAACTAATATAGAATAACAATTTAAAAATATGAGTGATATGAAGTATTTAACCATCTTGACTCAAAAAATGTTCCTCTTGTTTGGAACAAAATATATTCAGCTCCCGAAGCTGTACCTCTCTTGTGCCTAAAAAGAGGGGGTCAAAACCCTTCTTTTTTTTTCAAAAACTATGTTGCTTAGAGATAAATTATAACTCCACCAATCATTCTGTATTATTTTTATCATAGCTACCAATACAAATTCAGAAATTGACATAAAATTAAACTGAACCCCTTTAGTTATAATATTTTCACTTTTTAAATTCTCTTATATTAATTTAGGCAACTTGATAGTTTGTACTTAATAGCATTTAAATTGTTATTAGATCAATTATAATATGAAATTGGTGTTTCTTAAAAGTAGAATTCAACTTGATAAAACCAGTCATAGCAAAGGTAGTATTCACCATTTCTCCTACCTAGAGATAATAGTGACGGAAGCAATTATATAAAGACTTTTGAAGAAAATATAATTATAATTAATATAAAACGTTATTTAAATCCATTATAGTCAAGTGTCTCTGCCTATATCTTAAGTCTTAATAGAAAAAGATTACCAGTGTGACGACCAAGAGTGTGTGTGTGTGTGTGTGTGTGTGTGTGTGATGTTTAAATGTATGAAACATCGTAATTGTAGGCGTCATACTATAAAAAAAATCGCTTGTCAAAACTGCCCTAAAATATTTTGAAATATAAGTTAAAGTGAAAAAATACGGACTTCATAAGATTTTAATGAAATACAGCTTTAATATGATACTAAATAAGGTAGTGTTTTAACATAAATTGTAATTTTACTCATGAGGTGAATAGGTATATTTACATATAAATCTAGTTCATCATATTTCATCCAAATGTTATATAAAAATATGATTCCTTTATAAAATGAATATTTTTAATAATTTTATTTTCTGCGATTCATATTAAACTTGCCAAAGGTTTCCACAATTTTAAGAAAAAATGAATTATCATGATTTGTTGCCAAAAGGTAACATAAAGAGTTGAGTTACACTTTGCCAAACTTAGACATAACAAATGTTAAAGTGGGTCCAAAATAAATAATAATTTAAATAAATAGTTATTTACTATCGAATAACCTAGATTTTCTTTGTTTGTATTTCGTTATCTAAATCAGTTAGTTTGGGAAAACCAGAACATTTTGGCCGGCCCTTACGCAGCCTTTTTACAGTTTCAAACGCGTATTCTCAATGTATACTTCATTCACGGTAGGAGTTTACCTCTGAAAGGTCTTTTTTCCTACCAATATCCTACTATATAATAGATTTCTGGAAGGGGAAAAGGCCTTTCAGAGGTAAACTCCTACCGTGAACGAACTTTATGCTACCTCTTTCATGCTATTTAAAAGTTTATTAACCTTATTTAAAAATTTAAAATCAAGATTACTTATTAGTTGTTTCAAAATATTACTTTGCAAAGGCCTAATTATTTAGTCAGTAGCTCGAATCTTATTATTTAACAGACAATAATTTAAACAATAATTAAATATTTGTTTAAAATATAGGGTGATAGAATTGAAGTGAATGATACTTCAAGAATGGCTGATGAATAATAAATAAATTCTTTACAATACTAAGGGTAGTAACAACTTAAATGATTAATTATATCCTTCATAATTCTTGAGCGCGTGCATAGGCTACAACACAGGTTTCTGAAAAACAAGGGACAAAATAAAATATATCTAAACATAAAAACCTATTAAATGTTGAGAAAAGTAGTTGTTTTTCTTCAAAACAAAGACAAACTTTAAATAAGATTTGACGTTTATGAAAAACACTAAGCCAAAGGATTATATTTTCTTCTCTATTTAATGTGAACATGGCCGGTAAAAGTTTTCTCTAAAGAGGAAAAAAGGCTGTATGAAAATAAAAAGAAGGAAGCTTCAAAAGAAGGGAATCTTTAGCCGATCTAAGACTCGAGGCAGCCCTTCTAGAATAGAGTTATCCTATCAAAGCCATGCTCCACTTTATTTTTTGTGTTTGAACTTTGATTAAAATTATTTTATCAAAGTGTAATTGTGTGAAAAGTTGGGTTGTCTTTAATTGTTTGCAGAAGTGGTACTGCAGCGTTTAAATAAATAGCGGGCTGTTAGTACCAAGTCAATTAAATGAACGAGTATTTCGATATAAAACAATGAACGTCGATTTAAACAAGCCAAATTAAAGAGTAATACATTAAATCTTAAATGTATTTTAGTAAAGGTATATTTTATTTCATTTAAGTGTACTGTTTAAAAAAATGTAATTAGTCAAATCTTAGTATTATATTTTTAATTGTGTGCCTTCATAAAAGAATGTTAGAATAATTTTGAAATTCATATTAGAAGAGATTCTTATCTCATCACTATTAATAAACATTGATGTAATATAATAAAAAAAACGTATTTAAAATTTGTTAAATATTCAAACCAAATACAAGGATTTTAAATACGTTAACTTAAAAGAGTTCAAAATCTAAACAAATTCTAATGAATGAGTGATAAATTCGAGAATGTTGTAGCTTTTAATTCAGCTATAGTACACTTATCAATACATATTAGGAAAATTCACATGTAATTTAAAGTATTATGTATTAAAAGTAGAAATGGAACGATAATATTTAAACAAGAGAAATAATAAATAATATTCTTGTGAAAATTTATATAAATTTTCTTAGTCACTACCCAATAATATATATTATTTTAAACGCCATGTATTTTTCTTACAATAGGACCATACCAACTGGGTGGCCACTGTCCGTTGAAGAAGATAGTGCCAACTTCTACAGATAGAAAGTGTTGTCAGCACAATGCACCCTCCGGGCATTATTCTCAGTTATCTATATCTGAACCACTACTTTTCCATTCAAGTGGCTCCTCATTTGTCCTCACGAGGCTGAGTTAACCCCGTTCCAGACCCTCAGCTTCACAGAAAACTCTGGACGCGTCGGGGATCAAACCTGGGATCTATGAATCTGTTGCCAGGGACTCTGACCACTAGACCATAGAGGTGGTCAAACATTAATAAAAAATAATATGTACTGGCTATTACTACTAATCCAGGGTATAAGAACATTTGCACTAAAGGATAGAGATTAGGAAGGTAGAAGTAAGCTTATGTACCAGTATTTGTCTAGAAGAGAAGTGGAAAATAAGTTAGGAAAAAACCACCTCAAGTACCCTCGGCTGGGATCTAAGCCCCAAACTTCCCGTGACCGGCACACCATAACAATCATATAAGGTTGACTCGCTTTCGTGTTCACAAAATACTCATTATTTTTGGTCGAAAGGGTGTATTGACATAATATATATATTTAAAATAAAACTGTATGAGCAATAAAATTATTACTACACACTTACTAAAATAAAACCCTAAGAAATCAACCATTCATTTCGTTTCAAACGAAGGAAAAAAGCGAACATTTTACTTCCTTAAATTAAGAGGCATAAAATGTAATTACTTTCGAACCATTGTACATATTTATAATCTCTTGGTGCACAATTTATTTAATTACCAACAAACCATGTAATAGAACTCTCAACGTAAACCTTCCTACACTTTAATTTCCCTTTCAAAATCTACGGGGGTACGTTTAAAATAGCCCTTTTAAACATAATTATAATTAATGAACATAAACATCCAAAACAATGAGGCAATTTTATCTCTTTTCTCCTTGAATATCCTCCCTACACCCTATCCCCCTTTTTCTAAGAGAAAGTACTAGCACGTTCTACATCAACTTAACGATATTTCTCAACCTTCTCTTGTTTCCTTAATTTTCCAATTCCTCCCGGCAGATTGCGCGTTCCTTCCAATTGCCCGCGCACCCATTTTTACTCGTCGCCCACATTTCCTTGGTGTTTATGTAGCAAATTGCATTCTATGTTAGTTTTAGGCCACCCTTTATTAAGTAGCTCCTGTAGATGAATGAAGTGTTTCGAGTTTCTTAGTGGCCCCGGCTAAAAAAAACCACACAGCACCCCCCACCCCCCACCCCCTGTTCTCACAACCTTTTTCTTCAAACCCCTCTATATAAATGGCTACAGATGGCTTGGATGCTTAGCGGTGTTCATGACAACAATTTAATTACAGAGAAAACGTATGTATTCGTTAGAATAGGAAATATTATTAATGGGTTTATTTAAGTTTTAATCTTATCTAATGATTTATAAATAGGTTTCAGAATTAATTAAATTTCAAGCTTAACATTTTGTTTGAAAAAATAATATAAATATTGATATTTCCTTTTTTTTTAGGATAAGGCTTTAAAATTCGTTACTATGGCTTTGTGTTTGTTATTGTGGATTTCTATAACGATTCATAAATAAGAATAAATACACACTCATCTTAAATGTTTTTAAATACACTTATTACAGCAGCTTTGAATTTAGTCCCAACATTTTGTGGTCATTTCCAGACTTACAGCAAAATATTGCAGAGACTAAAATTCATTATTCACATTTAATAATGACCACATCCAACCCTAAGCGTGAAAAATTTACACAACCAAAATGAACCCTAAAACAAAATTATTAGAATGTGATCCAAAGTCTGTGAAACAAACACCAGTGATGCAAAACAGGAATAAATAAATATATAGCTTTACATACAGTATTGATAAAATTTCTTGTGTCATGTGTCGTTTTATGTAGCCCCAAAATAAAAATAAAATTGTTTGAATATTATGTCGGTTTCCGCAAGTACATCTGTACGGTCCAGTTTTTATAGGAAGAGACTTATCTGGCAGTTATAAAAGTTACTAGATTTACTTTCACGGAGCCATACACCGGGTCATTTGATCTACAACTCTCGCTTTTGAGAGATTTTATCAATAACTGTGAAATAACGCCAACATTATAGTAAACTAATAATAATACTGTTGACTGCGCAAAAAAAACGTTTGTAATTTCTTAAAGGACCTTCCAATGAAAGTTGGACTGTTCTTGGGGCTACATCCCCAAAGGTTTTATAATTAGGGATAATTTACTGATAACTAATTTTTGAACATTTTTAATATTCCGACAGTTGCTTTAACGATTTTGTTCAAAATTGTTATCTGGATAGTGTGTTGAATGATAAATAACAATGTATACTTGACGTTAGGAGAACAATAATGCAAGGGTAGTATACTGATACAGTCGCCCCATGACTTCTTTGGTGCTGACTGACGGCTTTAAAAAGTTACCAGACCAAATTATGTATCCCTACGCCGAACCATATGATCGGCAAAAACATGTGTTTAGCATCTGTCACTTCTGAAAGTCAACATTTAGGTATATACCTAAATGTTGACTGTCAGAAGTCAGGTATGAGCTGTCAGTCAGCACCAAATAATCCATGGGGCTACTGTAGCTACTCTCTTTGAAAATCTCGTTACAGTCTATAATAGTTAGTAAGTATACAAGTCAGTATGTATGATTGTGTCATAAAATTTATCTTATACGCCTTAAATGAATATCCATGTTTTAATTCATTTTAAGAATTTTTTATTTTCATGGATGCACTCCACTCCTAAATTACAATTCTTTTTCTTAAACACTAAAGGGAAAAAAAATCTTGATATGAGGGAAAAAGTATCATCCAGAGACACACATACAGGAAGAACATAAAAAAAAAGTTTTCTACAAGTTCCAAGCAATCATTTCAAACGATTCTTTCCATCAATGCGACCCGCCACGCGTAGATAAAAGGACAAAGCGCAAGCTGTAGAAGGGGGGCAGGTATGAGAGCTAGAAGGAAGATTGCACGAAATTTTCACTGAATATGAAACAGAAAGTTGCTGCGACAGAAATCTTTTGCCGCTTTACACCTTCCCCATTCTACGATTGCTGATAATCCTGTCACAAGTCCTAGGTGACGTCAGCTACTCTCATGTTTTTCCTCGTTCTCTCTTTACTATTAAGTCTCTCTCTTCTTCTTTAGCTTCTTTTATCCCAATACTAAACTCTTCTCCCTCAAATCCTCCCTCACGCCCTTTCAAACTGTCCAACTTTTCATTCTTCGCTTCAGTAATTTTAATATAAAAAATATATATCCTAGAACCAGAAACTTGATACGATATATTTTTGATCGTAGCCAAACGTTGCCAAAAGAGTTAAGTCTTAGGGCGTCTCAGACATTCTTTACAAAAGAAAAAATATTTTTATTTTTACAGTCCTGAGCGAAGAAAAGAAGTCATTGGCACGAATCAGGTTTGTTTACTTTAACCGTCACTTTCTTTGAGATAAGTTCAGTTCATGTTTGTTGCTATATTAAGGGTGGTTAAGGCGTTCGTGAAAGAAGTTTAGAAGAAGAGTGATTTGTATCTTTATTTGTACCCTCTACGGTCTCCAACATGTAATGATTTTCTGCTCCATGTCTTACCACCCTCCATAAGTATCCAAATTATTACATTAATAGGGTAGGGATAATAAAGGTAGATTTTTGAGGAAATATAACCACATTTGAGTAGAGGAATGGAGTGGGAAATCCTTAAGGACAAAAAGTTGCAGTACACCCAGTCGCGATTTGAGTCTCAACCTCTCCATCACCGACAAATTAAACAAGACTATATGTAGGCATTTATCCACGTTCCCACCTTTACGGGCTACGGTGACCTGAACTTTACTATCACCTAAGAACACATTTAATCCTTTTAACATCTTAAACAAAGCCATTCTCATGCCCATGGCCTCTTGAGCTTAGTTAGGCATTCTATGATATCTTCTAACCCTTTTGTATGAAATTACTAACACTAATGCTTATTTTACCTTTATATTTTGATTTAAAACCCTTTTAAAACATTAATAATAAGAGAGGGAGATATCTTCTACAGAAATAACAAACAAATTTGGTGTTCATTTTAGAAACGTTCAATAATTGTAACAGTGTACAGCCTGAACGGCTAATAAGACGCGGTGATATATATATTTTTTTAAATTGTAATGATTATAAAATACCATGAAGTCAATGAATATATCACAAATTGATGTGGGGTAGCTGTAAACGGAATTTGTTAGGTTATATTAATATGTAACAAGATGTCAACATAATCCAGCCTGATGACAGTTTAGTTAACACGCTAGGTAGTACATGCACATGCGCAATGCAATGCACATGTACATGTCAAAGTAGCAATGGTAATCGAGTAATGTATTAATTAGATGCAGCGTGAAGATGTGCGGTTTTTGTATGGAAAAGATCGTCCTACAAAGGATATTCGTAAAGAAAAATTTCCTGCATATGGCTAGAAGTATGTGTCGAGTAAAGCAGTTGAACTTTGCGGCAGGTGAAAGAGATGATTCGAGTTGGCAGGTGGGTTACTGCCGAGTATAGAGAGTGTAGCAACTGAAATCGAGTGTTATCATGGTTTAGCCTCATTTATATAATGATTTATGATCGTTTGAATTTTCGGAAAGTGTGCTCATTGTCGGTGCCCAGAAAACTGATTCAGTAACAAAAAATGGGCCAAATGGATTTGTCCTTGCAACATTTATCGGTATGCAGATGAAAGAGAAGATATGCCTAGCAGGAGTGTTACCGGGGACGAATCTTGGGTCCATCACTATCAAGCTCATTTCCAGAAGCGAGGTGAAAATATTCGGTCAAAACTTCGATTTGCAATTTAAAATAAAATAAAGTTCAGGCCTACTGACTGACAAGAGCATTACTGTTCCATAATGACAATGCCAGACCTCATACAGCTTAATTAACCAAGGAGAGAATTGAAGAACTATGTTGGGAACTTCTTGAACATCCACCTTACAGCCCTGACTTAGCCCCTGGTAAAGCTCACCTGTTTGGTCCGTAAAAAAGCGTCTTGCTGATAAACCATTCACTGACGACGAAGAGGTTGAAGATGTGGTATAGATGAGGCTGAGACAACGGACCTAAGACTTCTATGCTGTGGGTTTTGAAACAATTCTCTAGTGATGGGATAAGCTATTAAATAAGGATGATTATTATTTCAAGAAATAAAGATAAATATAAATGTAATAATAAAGGTTATTCAAGTTCGTATCTCACTTTTTTTTTCTTTAGAGCCACTTGTGATTTATTTACTGACACCCTTGTATCTGAATTGATGTCTTCAATTGAGATAATATTTTTTAAACGTTTAATATTTAATGAAAACAAATTTGTATTCATTTATTTACTGACCATAACCTGCATCGTTGGGAACGTGGACTAAACGCTGGTGCTGATAACTGTAAAGTTGTGGTTCGAGTCCCGAATAGGCTTATTCAGGGTGTTTTTTGGCCTAACAGGGTCCGACTCTCCCTCCACGCAAAACGTGAATACATTAACGCCAAATTATATCTTTCTCCTCCTTACCCCATTAATGTAGTAAAATTCTAATAGCTTGGAAGGATAGTGAAATGTTGTGGGGGTGGGGGGGGAATAATTGATTGATAATAAATGTTGCTTTGAAATACTAAGATATAAATACTACAATCACATTTTAATTATTTTAAAAACAGAGAGATTTTACTAATTAAAAAAAAAATCTGAACCCAGTCATTTAATTATTCTCGTTTTCATTATTAAAATATACAACCAATTTATAATGTCTCTAATCATATTCATCGTAAATAACCGTATCACTTTCATTAAAACTGTTTAAAGCAAAGCTGTGCGTTCCGCATTCCCATAATCATCTATCAATATGTTTTACCAACGCACCTCTTTTAGGGTGAACATTAAAGTATTGTTTTAACATTTAAAATTTAAATTCTACTACTGAAATATAAGCATTGCATATATATATATATATATATAGAATAACTCTTTTTAAAGCGATGAAGGTAAAAGTTGAACGAACACTCATAGTTCGCCAGTCAGGCGATGACAGACGAACATAAAGTTATTTCAAACATTCATGAAAGTTTCAATAAGAAAACACTGATCATACTAATAGAACAACCCAGTTTATTTGGAATGGTATGCAGAAGCAGCTGTCTTCTTGTATCTCGCTTTGTAGAGGTTCATGTGCGTATTTAGTCGGTTGGTCTTTAAATTACTTAAGTGTTTTTTTTTCATAATGTTTGACCCCTCCCTCCCCCACGTTTTCCATCACAACCCTCACCAATCTATCTTACGTAGTTTTTTACACCTTGGTAAATTGAATTATTTTAATCGTTTAGTTATTTTTAGACAAAAGTGTAGAGTCTTTGATTTTGTCTCGCGTACGCAATACGCTGGTATAGAATGCTATGTTAAACTTTAAATGGAATATTTCAATTGGTT
>CABEEJ010003083.1:57743-91389 GCA_901482245.1 Timema douglasi | reverse complement strand
GACCGTAGAACACAGCAGACGCCAAGTACGCTAAGAAGCCAGGAACACGTAAGGGAGGCAGGACGACACCTTGCACTCCCATCCTAAATATTACACCGGATTGCATATGAGGATGGAAAAAAACCCTCCTCAGTATACACAACTGGGATTCGAATCTTGATATCCTTGTCAACACCAGTATGGCCTAAAATGAGAGTGATGCCTTAAATCATGCAGCCACGGAAGCAGGTCATGAATTATTTAATGTAGTGAACTCGAGAAAAGGCTAGGCCCTAATGTTTTTGTAGTTTTATAGCAAACATTTATTTTTTGCAAAAATAACAAATAAATATTATGATTAATTTTCTTCACACAGTGTTTTTTTCTTTTTTAGCACCACGCCTTAACTAGCTGTTCAGGTATTACGCATATCTACTAATTACAATAATGAGTTAGGGATGAGGAAGGTTGAATTTAGAGGAAATGTTCCCACATTCACGTGGTGAGAAATTGGAAAACTATTTAGGAAAAATCACTCTCAGTACACCCGACCAAGATTCGAACCCCGATCTACCTGTCTTATTGGCAGTTAAGTCTATTGCGAGGGTGATGCCTTAAAGTAGACCATGGGGTCACCGAAGCAGCTCACATGGTTATATCAACAGTTCTTGAATATCTGTCATGAGCATATTAGCATTTGGCGAGAAACATCCCTTACACTCCCACCTTAAGAACACAATTTTTTTATAGCTTCTATATCTGAAAAAGTCGTTGAATAAAAGAGAGACATAAACCTAAGAAATACTTTCTTGGCCTAACCATATTGTGACGAGTAAGCAGACTCCTTAATTATGAGCATATATTCACATATGAGGGATACCTTAACTTAAAGGACTAGTTTCAACTCTTGTATTAACGTTATAATAATAATAATAATAATAATAATAATAATAATGTGTTTAATGACCATGACGCTAATTTTTAATGAAAACCTAGCACATTATGCGAAAAGAGAATTTTAAGTAAAGCAACAATGTAAATATAAAGTAAACTTTTACTTGGAATTGTTGGACCTTTTAATCAATTTCAAGATTATATTCAACATTGTTTTAATTCAAGAGTAATTTGAAGAGGCCTTTATCATTTCATTCACTGGTAAAATATATTTGAAAATTGTATCTTGAACAACGATTTGAACCACTGACTTTTTACTTTGAAGTTCATTTATAGTAAAACTAAGATTGATGATCGGTACACTTTTTTTAAATTTAACATTAGTTTGTATTATTACTAATCTGAGCCCTCAAATAATAAGAAAAACACAATTTTATCAATTTCCACATAAACATATTTTTTTAATGGCTTACTTGCGCAGATGAATCTTAGCGCTAGACTAGAATTAGAATAATAATATTGCTAACAATTTTAAGTGTTCATCGAATAATGATCTTAATTACTTTATTAGCAACTACTTTTTTTTGTGAACTCAAAACTAAGCTCTCATTTTCACTCTAGTGCTTTCAAGACTGACCCGTCCCTAGTAATTCGGTGACATCAAGTGCTATCACTCATGATTATTACTGCCAAGTGAATTATGAATAAATATCACTAATCTCATAAATTTATTTGATCTCTTGACGTGGGAGGTCAAGTTTCAAGGAGCAAGGCGGTGTTGATAGGGCCAAAGAAACACTCACCATCTGCTCTCTTAGCGATAGAAATAAACAGATGACGTTCAAAAACTAGAACTGACCAACCACCAAGGGATTATTAAGGTTCTTCTGAATAGAGCTCCCTCTGGATGACCAGATCAAAATTACACTCTAAATTCTTTCAGGGATAAAAGTGGGAAATATATAATAATCTTTGAACTTTTTACAGCAAATATTTCAACTTATTAAATGGTACGAGTGCAATTGAGATATTACTAGTTTTAAAGTGTACACTTTGCTTTAGGTAATCTCTTCACTTAAATTTATCCTAAGAAAGTTAATTCCAGAAAAATAATCAAATGAGATTCAATAACAGCGATTTTTAGTTATACTCTCTAATATTAACATATCGACTAACGAGCTTGATGCTATAAAATAAATTTTTACTTATTTTCATCTCTATGATAGGGCAGAAATGCATCAGGGATAGAAAGTATCCCGGCAATATTTCAAATTGATAATTTACCGGTAAATGTTCTCGTAAACGACCCGTACAAATTTCAAATTAATTAATTCAAAGGAAAACCAATGTATTCATAGAGGCTTTAGTTATAATATTGAGGTGTTGACATATAATCCTGTCTGTAACAGTTTAGCACCTTATATTTCAACCGCCGAACTCTGAAGTCGGTACATGAGGGTGGAAAGAGAAATGGAATAGCTGTTATTGCTTGGCTGTAACCCATTAATGTACCTGGTGTTAACGCCCTTGTAATAAAATATAATAAAATATATAATATATATAAATTACCATCTCACATCTCCGATCGGGCAGGTACAGACAATAAATGTCGCTGTGAACTTTGTAGACACTCGGGAAAATTACGTTCGCTTAAATTCTAAAACTGTTTTGTTTTTGTGGGACAAAGCTTCTTAAAACTGTCATAATCCAGTTTAGCATATGAAGCCGAAGACGTGCTGTTATCAGAAACTGGCTTAACGCCCATCAGTCCGACCATAATTGGTCATACATGGCGCAGCACGCTGCTGTGACTAGTGAGGGACCATTAGCTACACACTTAGATGTCGACAGTATAGGCTTAGTTGCAAATTCCAAGGGTAGTTAGTAACTATAATATATGGACCAATAACGTAGAGGAGCTCCAGACTTGCTGACAAGCCAGACACAACTTAGCCGAATGAACATCTGGCATTTCAAAATAAAAATAAAGCTGCGCTCATTATTATTGCTGTTGTTAGTAACGGCAAGCTACTTTTTTTTAGTTAATACATTTAACATCATCCAATATGGTTAGTGGGGTTTTATACCGGAGCTCTTGAGATCCGTTGAAGACTTACAGATGTCCCGTATATTTAAGATAGTGATTTAGGGAACACAAGGTTAGATAATTGTTTTTACAGATAAAAGATTTTTTTTTGTCAAAATAAATAAAATATTGCTTCAGTACAAACAATTCCTGTATATCTATTATGAGCATAGCGGAATCAGATGACAAACTTTTTAAATGAAGAGAAAAGGTTGTCATTAAATTCCAGGACACTCATGACAGATATTCAACAACTGTTGATATCACAATGTGAAGAAATTTAAATTCTATGTTTGAAATGAAGCAATATTTTTTTTATTTTGGCCATATAAATGTTTTAATATATAAACACCGCAAAAAAAAACCACTGAAATTTTCTCGCCCTGCCTACATCTCACCTTAAGAAGTGGTTGGTTATTTCAAAATATGTTTCTCACCAAAATTAAGGAGGAAGATACCAACATTCCCCTATATATAGGATTAAAAGCTTTAAATCCTTAAGTCTAACAAATTTTAAAAGAACAACATGAAAAGTTGAAATTAGTTCATTCTCCACGACGTTTCGTTTGGGATGTCGTAATTCTGAGATTAGAAATAGGAAGAAAATTAACCAAGTGAGGATTGGTTCAGTGGTTTTAAAGATTCACAGATGTAATTCCAATTAGAGATACAGCAACGTGAGAATATAATCCTTCAAGTAGACGGTGCTCTTAACACTAGGGGTGTGCGAAGCTTTAACTTGGCTTCGAAAAGTATCAGCTTCGAATTCACTCCGAAAAAAACTCCTGCTTCGTCAGTAAAAGTATTGACAGATAAAATACTCTATTTATGTTCCATTGTTTGACTACTTTTCTAAGCCACTGTAAATAGATGATCATGTTTTAAAAAAAATAATCTGAAGCTATTGATGCATGTTGCATTTTATAAGTGATTTTAGTGCATTAAACTCTAAAATTAAGCACAATATTACTTTTTTGAAGCATAAACAATTAACAAAAAATATTCTAGCTTTGATTATTCTTCGGGAATTATGTATTCGATTCGAGTTCGCTTCAAACTGAAAAAGTAGGCTTCGCGCACCCGTACCAAAGCTATTGAGGTATTTATTTAAGATTATTTTATTTTATTATTATTTTTAACACACTGGTTACCAACGACTTAATTTAAGTGGGCAGGGATAAGAAAATTCCTTGAATTAGCGTCAAGTGAGTACGTGAAGTTCACAGTGAAACTGATGACTGCTTACGAACTCAGCTGCGTTAGGTATCAGATCTCTTCACTGTAGTTTTGGTAATATATCATTGTAGAGTGTATATAGCAGAATTCTGGTAGGAAGGACCTTTTAGAAAAATACAAACATATTTTTATTGCAGTGCTATTTTATATGAATTGATATTATCTATGAAAATTGACAGTTTTAGATCACGTGGCTGGGCGTATACATATATGAAAACTGTTTTAGTAACTATAATAACTGTCAAAACGGTCCCCTCCTAACTAAATCGGACTGTATGTGCATGTGTGAATGTGTACCTGCCCGCATCGGTGGCCGCATGATCTAAGGCGCTACTCTCGGACTATACTAGACTCCCAATGATGGAGAGATTGATATTCGATTCCGGTCGGGTGTATTGAGGTTTTTTCCCCTAAATGGTTTTACACTCTACCTCCAAGCAAATGCGTGTGCACTTCCTCTAAATACGACCTTCCTCATCCTTAACATATTAGAGTAATTAGTACATAAGCGTATAGCCCAAACGAGTAATATAACGTGGTGCTAAAGGAAAAAATTGCAACTCACAGCGTAGAACACATGCACGGCTGTTGATTCGCGTACAAGAACTTGCCGAGCATGGTAATCGCTCTAATATAAATTCTTTGATTGCGCGTACGCAGTGGTTTGCGAAGAGGTTTCTCATGGAGAATAAAAAGGGGGAGGGGGGAGAGTGTTGTGAGGGTTAAATATGGCATCCGCTATCAACGCTACAAATTAGCTGCCATATTTGTTCATGTGTTTTGTCAACCCATTCACGTGACGAAACTCGGAAGAAGCGTGTGATCGGCCAACATGAAAGGGAAGAGGTGTCTGATGATATGACGATCTGATGTCGTATTTGCACATTCAAGGCTTGTTTTCTAACATCGATAGTTGGTGCATACTAGAAACGTGTCTAGAATAGCTAGCTATGCCATAGTACACCTCAAAAGTAGGGATGCACCTTCGAAGTCCTCAAATCCTTATGGATATTCGAGGATTCAAGAAAATTTCGGATTCGAGACTCAAATCTAAAAAAAAAGATTTTTTTCTTTCAATTTTTCAAGTGAATTCTGCTTTAGTACTCTAATACTGCTTATTACTGGTTCAAAACTATTTATAAGTTTAGGATTAACTTGACAACCATGCCCCAGACCAGTAATTTAACACTTAAGTGAATGTATGAGTATTATCATAAATGAATTATGGAAAGAATGTTAACATTTAGTTACTATTTGCATTTTATATTATTTTATTATATTTATATTTTCTCTTATGTCCATAACTTTTTACACGTTTCGGATTTGGATCCGAGATCAGGGATTCAAAGGTAAATTGGTGATTAGGAATTTTAAAAGAGTGGATTTGACCCAACTATACTAAAACATTTACCCAAGAGCTTGGAGGAACCCGCTTCAGTGGCCGAACGGTCTAAGGTGTCACTCTCGTCTCAGACTGTCCTGTTGACTACGGAGAGATTTGGGCTCGAATCCTGGTCGGTTTTATTGAGGGTTTTTTCCCTCTGAATGACTTCCCACTCTCCTTACACAAAAGTACTTCCTTCCTCATCCCTACTTCATTAGAATTTTTATCATATATGTGTATAACCTGAACAAGAGGTAAAAACGCGATGATAAAAAAAAAGCTTGGCGGAAGGATTGTGAGTGGTTAATTTTAAATGACTAGGATAGGTTGAATTCTAAATAGTACTTTATTGAAAATAAACCATTTAAATAAATTTAAGTTTTAGATTCATTCTACACAAATTCCTTTTAAGGAGTTTTGATGGATTTTTTTCTTTTTAATAATAGAGTTCAACAGTTTACCTTTGGGTGACTTTGATCCTAAAATATCACCGTCAAAATTGATAGTTGTCTCCAACTGCTATAGTAATATTTTATTTGGCTGCTAACACTTAAGAAAACTCGCTAGTTGTGACAACACAAACAAGCAATACGTTATAATTACATTTAATTTAAAATATAAATTTTTTAGGTAGGGTGAGGATTGTAGCCCAATCCCCCATTTATATATTTTTATGTAGAGAAGGGCTTGTAAACCCTCATTTCTCTATTAGTATATTAATCTATGCAGGTAAGGGTTTGTAAGCCCACTAATCCTCCATCTTAGTACCTATTAGTGTTAGAATAACTATATTTATGATAGTACGTCACAAGTACCCACATTAGCGAAAAGGAGTGTGAAGCTCACAATACTAAATCACACGTGCACCTCTTTGTGCCCTAGGTCGAGATTCAAACCCGGACCTCTCCCTCACCGCCAATCCAGTTTATGACAAAATGGACACCATATAGTACATCCTGATAACTGACGCTGGTTTGGATTATCTTATAACTGCGTAGAATGAAATGATTATATTATAGTACTGTCGTAAATGCAAAAAAAAAAAANTGCGTAGAATGAAATGATTATATTATAGTACTGTCGTAAATGCAAAAAAAAAAAAGCCGACACGAACGCAAACATAATTGTATTTCCAAGGAAATAACTTTCACGTGCATAGTATTTTACATCTGAATACACTTAACACACCGGTTAAGAATGACAGCTTGCTACAGAACACGTCTTAGTGTATGAACACATGAATTAGGGTTAGTAGCTTCGAAGTGTCAGATAAGCTTATAATTATTATTAGGACGATCTGACTGCTACTATTGTTAATACTTTGTGCGTAAGTTGACTGCTTTTGCAGCGTAGGATCTGTAAAAGGAAACAGCTTTGTTTGGCGTTACCTTGTACCCTCGTCTGGGACAGATCGAGTGAGCCGTCTGCTATGTGTATGAGTTGATGTTTTGTAGTCGTGCGGGCCTGTCCTACAGTTGCCTTTCCCCTTTCCTTCGTATTCATCCAGTTTTTGTCCGTCTCTCTTTCTTTCTCTTTTTGTTCGCCTCCCCCCTTCCACCTGTCTTCTCTACTTACTATATTGGGAGGGGGTTGAAAGGAGGACCCGTCCTGTTCTAAACCGGGAGAATAGATTGGGACGGAAAGAATGATGAAGAAGAACGTCGAAGAAGAGAAAGAGAGATATTTGAAGATGGTCGAGAGAGAAGGAGGGAGGTCACGGATTATTCCACACACACACACACACACACACACACACACACACACACACTCTCTCTCTCACAACCACCACTCTCTTCTAGACCTTCTCTCCACGAGTTTTCTGTTTTAGTTGAGTTGTAATGCTTGCCTGTCACTAGGAGGCGAGGCTGGGGCCCCGACTTTTAGCTCACTCTCTCGGCGTGTACGTACACAATACAATCAAGGATTCTTAGGGGTCTGGTGCATGGCATGGCGACAGTGCTTCGCCGGAACGACGAGCGTTTACAAAACGTGACTCTGTCCTGTTCGTCCGTGATTCTATAGTTTTTATCAAATCATTGTGTTAACTTGTGATACCTTTAAGTTATTATTATGTTTTTTTGCGCGTTTTGTCTTGCCGAGTGTGATCAAATAAACGAAAGAAGGGGAAGAAAACGTGGTTGAAAAAAGAATGATTACCAAAACAAAACAGTGGCTACGTTGCATTAAAAAAAATGTGTTCCCAATTTAACGTTTTGATTATTGTACTCGTTTTAAAATCCTTCGTCTATCAAACAAATACTTAAATGTGAGCCTTTATGTATATTTTTTAAGAACCCGAAAAACACTTATTCTCTTTAACAGTGAAAATGTGATGGGGTGGTTTACAAAGTGATTACTCTTTCAGATCCCGGATCAAAGCCGCTTCTAATAGAGACATTTTTTTAAGTGTCGGGTGATCCACCTTGAGACTTGACGTGTTGCATAAGTTCGCGGCAAGACAGGGTCCCCCCGTCTCCCTCTTCAAGTAAATTAAGTCATTATCTCCCGAGTTGCCCGAGAAGAGGGGAGGGGCTGTAATACGCATGCGTTAAAAACAGCGCATCAAAGAAAACCTGTGATCAAAACAACCTTTTAAAAAATATTTTTCTGATTCAATTCAGGGGCTTAAGGATTATTAACTATTTAAAAAATATACTTATCTTGACACTCATTAAGTTATACTTGTGTTATAAATTGACATATTATGTTTTAATCTACAACAATTACTCATGAATTAAGTTCATTTCAAAACACTTTTTTTTTAAAACGGTTCAACACATAATGAACTACGCGACCGTGATACTTTTTTAAAAAAAACACAAGGCTATAATGTTTAACTCAACAAACCAAAAACTTTCCAAGGCATGTTACGTGTTTAAAAAATCACAGATATTTAAAAAAAATGAACAGATAACTATTTGAATCATGTCCGAAATTAAATTGTTGTTTTGGCGTGTATCAAGGATGTTATTTATTATTATTGTTTGCTTATCAAGAACATAATGTTGATTTTTGTGACGCCATCTTTGTTGCGCACAGCATTTTGCCTGGACACTCACTTCCAAAAAATACAGTGCTAGGTAATTGTTAACCGTTGACGCGGGAAGTATGCCTGAGAAAGAGGTGTTCTACCACTACATGCCATCTCCTGCCGCAGGTTTGCCGCTGCAATTCCCGTCAGCCTTTGCGGCTTTCCACGCCCCCATCCCGGTGGACCAAAGGACACATGAGGGGCGCTACATCTGGGACCCGGCGTCGGGCCGCGTCGGACATCCTGGGGCTCCTACTGGCGCCTTCCATCACCCCGCAACTCATGGGTGAGTCATACAAAATATAATTTGAAGTTGTCAATGGTCACTCATGGTGTGTACCAGTGGCAGACCCAAAAAGGAGGTGCAGGGTGGGGAGTCCTAACAGGGCATTTGACCTCCAAAGGCCAAGTTCATAATTATTAAAACCTGAAAATACAATTCAAAATACAAGATAAAATAAAGGGAATTGAAGATTAAATATTGAATGCTTGAAGTTGCCTTTAAAATTCCCAATTGGATAAAAGTACAGAGATAATATACATTTTACGCCCTTCACCACGAAGTATTTCTGGGCGATCCATTAGCATGTGGCGAGGTTACTAAAAAATTGATCAAAAGTCATTATATTGGATAAATCTGGAGTCAAAATCATTGATGTGTTACCTAAGTATCGTGGAAACACGGAAGAGCCAGTCTTTTTAAGATTTGATTTTATTTTAACTGAAACTTCTTTCATAATATATCCAAATATTAGGTCATATATTATGCAGCTGTCACCTTCTATAGATTATAATATTTATACTGATATAATTAAATCAATAATATTCAAAGTTGGCTGGCGATTGAGACTAGAAACTCGGCCAGTTGTATTGGGTCATGGGTGTGGTTTTCCACATGTGATTCATTACTGTCTGTTTCCTATCTATACAATACGGCTGCACATATTTTAGGCTTTTTATCTTCCTTTTCTAATATTACCTTTGTGTTAAACGAGATAAACGATGATAACTAAAACTTCTTTAACTGAAATCCGGTATTCAAACACTGATCTAATGCATTGGGAGTAACTTTTCCCACTTTTTTTTTATGTTGCCGGGCATTTATTGGTGTATGCATTTTAAGTTCTCACTACCCCATTCTTGTCCAACATCCTTAGTGTAAATAAATGTATAGGCCATATAGATATTTTGACAGGAAGCGTGGGGAGGGGGTGGAAAGCGCACGTTCACTTAATCGTGATAAGAAACTAAATAAAGTTTCGTTTAAAGATTTAGATTTTCTTTATGGCTGGAAATTTGTTTTTAAAAGCTTATAAGTATACCCATCTCCATTATTTTTGTCTAAATTTAAACTGTAAAAATTTAATGAATTTATTAGACAGCAACAAATAAGCATATACATAGTAGTTTATTTTACAAAAATTGGTCAAAGTAGGGATGCTGCTATTATGTCAATGTTTCCGATTTCAGTAAAAAATTGTTGAGGTCTCTAAAAATATATTTCTGCAAGTTTGTAAATAATAGCTTATAAAAATACAATTTACAAAGATAACATTGCACGGTTTGTTTGTATGATTTATTTTAACCTAAATACACGATATTCATTGATTATCTCATCCCATAGGATAGTTATACTTGGCTAGATTTTTGCTCAATCCACCTTGAGAGGGAAAGCGTGGTGCAAGGTAGCAGTGACTAATCCACTTTTGGAGGGAAATCGTACGTACTGCAAAGTAGCAGTGCCCAATCCACTCTGGGAGGGAAATGTTGGTGGAGGCCTGGGATCAAAAACAGTGCCCAGACCACCTATAGTATGATTTCGGTAGGAAGAACAGTAGGTGTTAGTTACTAAAACAATTTTAATACATTCATACTTCAAGTAATGTTATTTGCAGCTGTCACTTTTGATATATATTATCAATACCTATAAAATCAGGGTATACGCCCATTTAATCTAGAAACAAACGTCCTTCACGGCTCACCCCTCACCCCCTTTGCTAATACCATATAGCGTGGCTACCTATATTGCTTAGGGCCTTGGGTTCGATTTCCAACATGACCGAAAAACGTATCTTGGGGTGAAATTGAAGTGCCTCTTATCTCGGTGATATTTTTTTCTTTCCCATGGCGTCTTAGTACCCATCTAGGTTAAACGCATTTTAATTACTCTTATGGGATAGGGACGAGAAAGGTAGAATATAAAAGAAAGGTACTTGTACTTGATTCGTTTCAGCACCAAATGGTCTAAGGCGTCATTCTCTTGTTAGACTGGGTTGCTCATTACTGGTAGATTGAGGTTCAAATCCCGGTTGGGTCGACTGAGGGTGGTTTCCCCAAATGGTTTCCCACTCTCTTTCCACGCAAATGCGGGTAAATTACCTCTAAAACACTTGCTGCCTCATCCCTACCTCTACCCCATTAGAATAATGCTCATGTATGCATAAAACCTGAATAGGTAGCAAGATGTGATGATAAAAAAATAAATACTCATATTTGTCTGGAGGGAGAGTAGAAAACCCTTAAGAAAAACCAACACAGTTCACTCAGGTGGTATTCCTAGTCATTAACGCTAAACCAGCCAATATAACCTAAGCCATATAGTATTTTATTTTAACTAACTATACGAGGCAGATATCTGGTGTCAGTGATAATGTGCAGTATTTTATTTTAAATGGCTGTTAAGTAATTGGATGGAAAACCCTAAGGCCTAAAGCAAAGGGACCACCCCATTTTTGACTTTGCATTTTAAGGGATAGCCACTCCAAAATCACTGGTGAAAGCTGGAGAAGTCAGTTTACATTTAAATCTTACATAATAATATCCCACTGTCATGATTTTATATTTGGCTACTGGCAATGTGAATAAATTATTAGGTCTATGAAATATAGGGATATTCATAAGAAACAATGCCAGAATGAGTAAGAAAACTCGTCAATAGCTTTGATGTGCATTTTTGACCAATTTTACATTTTTATAACAACTAATTTGATTAATTATTAGCACCGCGTCTTACTACCCTTTCGGGCTATACGCACTTAACGCTAATGTGTAATGGTAGGCTGATTGTGAGATGAGATGGAGGACCTACAGTTTAATGTGGGATCCGAACCACGGTGGAGGCCTGGCATTCCTCACATTCACAAGTTGTGATTTATTTAACAGATCGGAGACATAATCAGTCAAGGACATAATTCCTCTATTTGAGGGGATGTCTCCGGGGCTCTGGGACAAATTCTCGGATTCTCTTTAGGTCCTAAACTGATGCACAAAATAAGTTCCTGCAATATGACCTTCAATTCATGTCCCTTTTATAGCTTATACATCAATTTCAGTTCTTCTTTAAATGAATCCTATTGTTTCAAATATTGTCTCTTATTTTGTTTTAATTTTTTTACCCGGAAATTCAAGGTTGAGTTTCTTCAGGCTTCATAGTTTGTCGTATCATCCTTTTCTTTAAAAACTGGTTCCACACTGTGATGGTATCCTTGTATTTTTGGCTGGTGAGAAGTGATGGCTTAGACATTTTTTTAAAGTGTGAAAACCGCCAGTGTGCGGTTTTGGTGACCATTTCACGGCTGGTAGGGTGTTCACTGAAGCGACCTATAGCGTTGTTGCGTGTGGTTATTGTTCTGATTCCTCTGTTTAGCAGGGGCTGAATGTTCATCCGATAGTTTAATAAATAATAAATATAAACACGAACGTTTTCTGTATATAATGTTTACTGTTTACCACTTTTACCGCCTGCTTGAGCTATCTACATTAATAAATAATATAAACACGAATGTTTTCTGTATATAATGTTTACTGTTTACCACGTTTTACCGCCTGCTTGAGCTATCTACATATTTAGATTAAATGGGGCAGGGACAAGAATGCTAGAATTTAAATCAAACGTACCCGCGTTTGCATTGATGTAGTGTCTGGCATTATTTAATAAAAACAACCATCGTGCACCTGACTGAAATTTTAACTCTAACCTACCAGTAATCCAGTCTATTACGATCTATTAAATCGTATGACCAATGATGCTGGTTGTTTTCTAAATAGCCTGGAAATTGATGCAATTGGGGATTGTGTATGGGTTTAGTTGTCTCTCAATGGGGAATGTGTAAAAATGTATCTGTGACTAAGGGCCAATTTCATAGTCAAGTTTAGTACGCCTCAAGTGCGGCGCTACACTAAGTTCATGACGACACCTACCTAAACTCGAATGGAATGGGCCGTTCTCGCATAGGAAACTGGCACATTCCATTCGAGTTTAGGTAGGTGTCGTCATGTACTTAGTGTAGCGCCGCACTTGAGGCGTACTAAATTTGACTATGAAACTGGCCCTAAGTGAAGAATGTGTATGGTTGTTGTTGTAATTTAGTGGGGAGTGTTTTTGAATGTTGTGGGAATTGTTAGTGGATGTAAGTGTGACTTAGGGGGGAATATTCGTGGATATTGTTGTCGCAGAGTGGAATGTATATGGATATAGGTGCAACTCGGTAGAGAATGCCATGAATGTAGTTGTGACTTAGTGGGAATTGTGTGTACATGAAGGTGTGACTCGGTGTAGAATGTGTAAAGTTACTTCCCATTGTTTGCCAAATTTATATGCCTGTTTGATCTGTTTTCTGTCTAACTGACCCACCAAGTAATAAATATCTACCTTAAATCCTGACAAGTTAGCTTGATTGTTGGAAGAGTATAAAAATTCACTAATAAAGTGTTATATTTGCTTATTATGAGGTAATAGAAATGATACCATACAAATTAAATATATTCATACGTCAGGTCACTGAAATACTGACCTCTGGTAAAGTACCTACTCATGTAATCTGGAGATGATTATTGTTCTCTGCTCTTCCTAGCAGAATCATACTAGAGTTCTGTTATTTCTACCAAACAAATTAAATATATTAATACGTTTAAGTCCGTGATCGGTAACAATCACTTTTTATAGATAATTGATATTGAGGCAGAGATTAATAGCCGGACACACATTAGTTGCATTAATCACCTGAAAGTGTATAAATAATGTCAGGAAAAGGAATTCAATTTACTGATCGTGTGTGTGTGTGTGTGTGTGTGTGTATTAATTCAACGTCACTGTGAGAAAAAAAATAGCATCTACAATCAACTATAAAGGTAATATATTATATATTTTTTAGTTCGACACTACCTGTTTAATTGTTGATACCTAAGGAGAAAGTAAAAAACTGAACTAATTTTGAGTTTTATATAGAAAATTCCCCCACAAGAGCTAACTTAATTTTTATTTATCAATTTTAACTGTTTTGATGGTAGAATATAAGCCTTGTCGTAAATTCTAGTATATTCAAATGCTGGGAATGAGTAGCAGTCAACCTACACATGGCAAGTCAGTTTGCTTGTTGGAAGAGTATCAAATTTACTTTATTAATAAAGTGTCATCTTTTCTGATTATGAGTTAATAGAAATGACAAATAAAGAAGTATTATTTTTAAATGAGGTCTCAACTATGTTTTGTTGACATAATAATCATATGTAATCGCAAATACAATTTAAAACAATCAGTAAACGCTATAGACTTGTGTAGTGCGAGAGGGTAGCAAAATTAATTTAATAAACATGTAAAACAAAAACAAGTTTTATTCTAATGGTCTCAAGCTGAAATTAGAAGAAGTGTACCTACATTTACATGGAGGGAGAATGAAAATCCTCCCTGCCCGACACGTACGAAGGAAATTATATTATATCCTTTAAATGGGATACTATGGTGTGGATTTGTTTAGCTTACCCTGAATTTATATTGAGACAATAAATGTTTGGAAAATAAAGCCTCTTCCCTAAAAGATTGTTGATAGGTTTTCGAAACAAAACTGTCAGAGTGAAAATTGATGCTGATGGTTAGAAGGGCTAGGGAGTCGGATTCTTCATATGGGGAAATGATTCCCAGTTTGAACAAAATATTATTTAATATCTTGTCTAATTTCTTAACTACACTTCAAATATATATTCATGATCGACACCTATTTTCTCTAGCAGGAATCTTGGGTTTGAAGAAAGAAAGACAACAATTACTATTATGTATGTATACAATCCAAACTTTAGTATTATTTGTATTTAAAATATGATGGTAAAATAGCTCTTCTTGGCATCAACAAGAGGACCTACTTTCAATAGTTGATGAATAAATAAACT
The DNA here is from genome assembly GCA_901482245.1 of Timema douglasi. NCBI lineage: Eukaryota > Metazoa > Arthropoda > Insecta > Phasmatodea > Timematidae > Timema > Timema douglasi. The sequence continues at coordinate 76,614 of CABEEJ010003083.1, read as the reverse complement.
AATAAGATAGTTATAATTTATATTTACACATACTTATGTAAATAAATAAATGGTACAGTACACCGCCCAGACTTTCCCTCGCTTTTTTCTTAAAATAAAGATTTACTAAAAACTCCTAAGCTTTGTGAAAGTGAATTATATGTCTGTAGAAACACTTAAAATCTCCTAATCTTTGTGAAACTATATAATAGGTCTTTAGAGTGTTGAAGAAACACTACACCAAAGATCATGAATGTAATAATATACTGTTACCTATTCTATTTTACTAGAAAATATCCGGTTTATACATGATACATTTTAGCGCTTACAATATTTTCTCTCTGGGTGAGGGAATCTAGGTTTTACTCTTGGTATGGTAAGCTGTGTGTTAATGCACCTTTGGAGCACCATATATATAAATAAATAAATAAATATATATATGTGTGTGTACAAATATATTTCTAATATATCGTTTTGATAAATATTACTATATAAATAACCGTAACAATAACTTATTATTCGCAACTGTGTACGACTATTTCTATGTCGTCGGTTCATGCTTAATGACCCACAACAGCCAAGGTGTGATAGAGCTGAATGTGTTGCAGGTGCACGCAGCAGGTAAAGATTTTGCGCCTTATCTTAAGGCAACCACTCCTGCTCTGCTTAGAGATGGTATAGTGCGAGACAATGGCAACACCGATAATAACATTTTTGATACCACTCCCAACTACGACTCTATAACTTGTACAGCGTCAATGAGATCTTCGCCAAGTCTAGGCCCACCATGATCAAAGCCAAATATAATCTCCAAGAGCAACGACGCAAAGTGCCAAAGATTTCTAAAGACAAACTGAAGAAAATAAAGCACCCAGAGAGTTCCTTGAGGAGATTGATACTGATCAAAAACACGATAAAACGCCTGCAGAAAGAGGCCGGAGAAGAGAAGTTACAGAAACAACAGGTCCATTCCTACCCCTGGTGCTATACACCGTCTGTTTTCTACAGATATACTTCTTGCGAAGATGGTGGTGTCCTGAGCCCTCTCTCTGGGACCAACACCAGGAGCTCTGAGGCATATGTATTGAATGATACCAACAAGGAGAACACCTTCGCATTCACTCAAACTCTGGAGAAAAAGGAACAACAAATGTTTGCTAAAGAACGAGATCAACAAGTCAGAGGTCTTCCTCATGCTCGAGGACTGTCTTTGTCAGGATTCCATTTATGAGTTGGTGGATGCTACACAGGTAGAGGCTTGGGAAAGATTGACCCCACCCCCTACCTGCTTGGAGACATTTCCATCGTCACCCCCATCACATGCAGCGACAGTGCCTTCGCCTCTTCCAAGAAGCATCCCTTTGATGAAGTAGAGGATTTCGACGTCCCCGATGTCCTAAGCCAGTTCTACATGCCACCGACGCCGTGTATGCTTACCTCCATCGACGATACAGATTATCAGGACGAGGATATGAACGTGGTGGACGTGGACACCTGTGCTCTCCCTTCCACCCCCTTCCTCTGACATGATGGTGCTGGAGGAGATATGACCCCCGTTTTTTTTCTCTCTTCGGTGACAATGTAGATAATTTAAAATATGACCATTTAAAGTTTCACCGAAATATTATAACAGTCCCAAGCCAGAATTAGAGGAGGTGTACCCACATTTGCACGGAGGGAGATTGTAAAGTCTATTAGAAAAAACCCTTCCTAAATACGCCCGGCGTGGATGAATAAAGTCTTATTTGAAACCATGTAAAACAAAACACAGACACTATTATACATTGAAAGTGTTAATAGCTTGATGTACTGCTAGAACAGATGTACATCTAGTTGAAAATTTAATTGGTACCGTATCAACATTTAATAAGAAACACATGCGATGAAAAGGTAGCATATTAGAGGGAGAAAATCATGACAAAATATTCTTATGTGTGATAGTAACTCAATATTTAAATACTTGAACGGTTTGCAGGAAATATAGGTGGTGTTCATTTAATTTTCTATTATTTTGTTAGTGAATTTATTAAATAAAGAATTTATAGTCCCTGCGGTATTACAAAACCTTAATTTGAGACAATTATAAAATTTTATGAATATGTATTAATGTTTTACGGAAATATAAACTAGGTTAATTTATTTTTATTTGTGTTAAGGGAATTAATATACATACTATCTATAGATATTTAAAGCGTTACAACTTATGAATTTATGTAAAAGTTATATAGATGCCGTGATTTTTTCCTAGATATTTAACTTATGAACTTATGTAAAAGTCATAAATTGTGTAGATTATGATTGTAAATAGATATTCTTAAGCCATTATGTTTATGTTTTAACGTATGTACCCAAACACCTCCCCTCCTATCCTATAAATACAATTACCATAAGCCCATATTAGTTAAAATTATAAACCAATATTTAACAGTGAAACTGGTGTAAATGAAAATATTATTAGTATACTTGTTCCTTCTTTTATACTCATATCCTACAGCCCAAATATATATATATATATATATATATTTTGCTAAAGCTATATTATCTACATATATGTAATCAATAAAGTTTAAAGTTTACTACTCTGAGCTATTTAATATTTCATTCTGGCAATGTTGACCCATGTATATTGCAATCTCCTGTCTGTCTTTGATTCTCCAAGGATTCCCAAATATATTCTAGGGATTTTTTAAATAATAATAACCCATTTTCAGACTAGTTATTTTATTGACAGACAGCAGGTGATTAATAAAATTTATTTAAAACATTTATAATATACAAAATAAACAACAAAGTTTTTTTAATGACAATCACCAATATTATTTAGGTCTTGTTAGATGTACACGTAACTAAGCGGAGCTCGTCTGGTATGTTTGATTGACGAGGTTGAAGTTCGAACACCGCTCTATTAAACTAAGGATATTTCCAACTCTCCCTCCACACAAATACTGGTACACTTATCCCTCAAATTCTTTCATTATTCCTACCCCATGAGCATATTAAAATTATTGTACGAGTAATAATACAATTAGTTAAATATGGACATATTTGTGCTATCACATGATATTGAAAAAGTCATAATTACTAATTTTATTCGCTAGATGGCGCAGAATGAAAGTTATTAAGAAATGAATACATGTGAATATAAGTTTGGCTTATGATAATAATTGAAGCGCATTTGTGTACGTGTGTGTTTGTGTGTTTGTGAGAACTTGCTACCTTACCTTAACCAAATTTAGTTAATTTATAAACGCTATATAAACAATGAAACTGTTTGCAATAATATACTGGTTTATCCTTTCTACTCATTACTATATTTATATTATACAATAAAACAGGTTTTTTTGCTAGCGTTATATTAACCCACATGTGTAAGAAACAAAGCATAACATTTACCAATCTACCAGTCTCATTCCGGCAAAGTTGTCCCGTGAATATTGCTAGCTCTTCCCTGTCTTTGAATATCCAGGGATTTCCAAACAGAATGTTCTAGGGATTTTTTAAACTAATAACATTTTCTTAGTATTCTTTTTATTGACAATCAGCAACTGATTAATTAATTTAAAACATTCATAGCGTGCAACCACCACCACAACAACGAGGTTTTATTTTTACAAGCGGCAATATTAATATTATTTAGGCCTTGTGACCACTACAGGTAATTAAGTGAACGCTTAGTGTGCAACAAATTGTGATAGCAATAAAAACATATACTCACTCTTTTACCTAATAGAAACATCAGGAGAGAATATAATCTCTTCTACCACCTAGAAAATGAGTAGGAGTCACCTCAAAAATAGTTCAGGACAAGCTGAGAGGTGCTAGAACGCCTATTGACAATGTCTCCAAAGTTTTTATCTGTCATTCTTACTCTTCTTACCCCATCAAGCACAATAACGTTCGGCTCGTTGCTGGCCTCTTCCGCTAGCACAACGTTATAACTTTTGTTTTTCTCAAGTTCCTTTAAGCACTTGACACGGTTGTATTCCTCTTTCTCGATCTGGTCTAATCCACTGCACAATACCTCCTCGTCCCAACAGGCATCCTGGTAAGCAGGATCGGAAGTCGTTTGATGACAATGATGTTTGTGTTGAATAAGATTGAAGAGCTTTGCGGAGGACCCGCTACATTTAAATGACATAATGGCAACTGGGGATGCAGCGAAAGAAATGGTGTAAATAAATATCCCTGTCCACTTCGCTCAAGCAGCAACGCCCTCTACTCACAAACTGAGCTATCTTATACATGTTCCCTCCCTCTCATAAAGTAAACGTGTTTCAAAATATCACCATTACCTCCGATTACGTCAGTAGATTGTGAGAGAATAGTAACGTGGTCAAATATGGCTACGGCAACATGAGCGCGTCTATTTAAATTCACTTTTAAGCACCACACTTTGTCCTCTGAGATATATCATACAGCGTAGTTTAGATTTAAATAGTTTACAATCCAAATAATAGGAAGACTTTGGAAGGAAGACGTCACCGAAACTGTCCAGACAGAGTATGTAGTCATCGGGCGTTTCACCCATAATTTTAACATTTGAATAAGTTTTGTACATTGCTAAATCCTCGAGATGTATGGGTTCTTCGGACTTTTCCTCTTCCTCCTCCGTTGGTGGTGGGCACGCGGGTGACTCTGATGCCTGGTAGGCGAACGACTCTTGCGATGAGTATGCTGGTGTCTCTAGGGGTGGGGTCGGTGGCTACGACGTCGTGAAGGATTGTGGCGGGTGGTGTGGAGGCCTGAGCAACACGGCCACAACATCCTCTTTGCGGATATTGTACACAGCACATGTCATATCAAACAGGTAAGTCTCCTAGATTATATCGTAGGGTAGTACTTCAGTCACTCTGATAGTGTGACAGCTAGAGTCACAGAACTGGATGTAGCCTCGCTCCTCTTGGTCATGGTTCACTACTTTGTAAATTATATGGGTATCGCTCACGGCCACGCTGTGAATATTTTATGATGTCATATAAGCACGCCTCGCAATTGTATGGCCCACAAACGTTAAATCAATATAGCCGGTTCTAAGCATGGTGAGTATACCTGACCGCTAAACGGGCCGGATGATTTGCTGAGTCCTTAACCTGTCCACTGTGCAATTAAGTATTACACGTCTTTAACTATTGTATTGATGTTAAAGTTGTTCTAACTGCCAGTGAAGATGTGTTGCCTGATGTTGTTGTTAACTGCTTGATGCTGCTGCCCGTCTCTTAAACGTGTTCAAAGTTCACAATTATAGGTGTACTGGGTTTTACTCCGGCGCAGATAAATATCAGTTTTTCCTTATTAAGATCACATATGTCTTCATCCGTTAGAGTACCAAAACGATAGGGTAAAAATACACAACTTACTATCTAGATATGCCATTAGGCGTCTCTCGAACTTTGTATTTCCCGCTTTTAGTTTATCCACCGAGTACTTAAGATCTACGATTAGATCACACAAGTTTATGGTTTGCACGGCGTTAACAATATTTACCGGCTGCTTTAACTTGTCCATCGTGATCCGCTCTACAGACGCTTATATAGTCAATCAAGCGACCCCCTATATATTCATCCCCGATCAACGCTGGATGCGGAAAGGAAATCACAGCGTAGCCAGTGCTAACCCGTATTTGACTGTTTGAATATGTTTAGTCACCGATTAATGACCAGGGGAATCCGGATGTGGAAAGGGGGTCAGAGAAAATCAGTGAGACATTGCCAAAAGCTCAAACTTGATGTTTGATATTCGTCGAGAGAGGATGCTTCTCTACACGTCATGGGAGGAGTGCCTGACGCCATGGACCAAACGTTCCCCCACCAATAAATAAAAACTACCCGGGCACACACACCCTGGGGCACACTAGGCCCGACGCCCAAGTCCGCTCCTAAAGTCTGTGTATTCCGTGGGGTGAGCTCCAAACACTCTGTTTAATGATGGTCCAGGGTTTGAACCCCCATGCAGGCACGTCGTGGGAGGAGTACCTGGGATTGCACGGTCCCTTACCCAAAACCCTTGGGGCACACATTAAAAACTAATGGGCTAAACCCATGAGCCTTTGTGATGGCCTCTGTCGGAGGGCATGGCCTCGGGGGGAGGGTGGGGGAATTAACCAGATGCGGAAAGAAGGTTAATTGACATCACAATACACTGCTCATGGAAAATAAACTCTGGTTAGAGGGATGTGGGAGGGGGAATAACGGTAAATTAACTGGATGTGTAAAGTAGGTTAATTGACATCACAACACACACTCTCGCTCACGGAAAATAGCCTTGGGGGAGGGAATAACGGTAAATCAACCGGATGTGGAAAGTAGGTTAATTGATAGCCTCGGGGCTGGAACGAGGGAGCCTACACGCTACTAACATAGTCTATGTATGTCAGTTGTTTGGACCCTTTTCTGTGCCCATAAGGCATAGTTTATTAAAGTGCACCATGTGCTATATCCTTCTACGTCTATACGTTTTGGTCGCAAATATTGGGCTCGTTAACAGACGTCTTAGACTGTTTGACCATGCTGCGGCTATAGAATAGCGTAGGATTTAATTATGGAGGTTGCCAGGTTATCTGGTGCTTAGTTTTGCGACTTAATTGGGTCCGTTACTCACACCAGTCTTATAGGTGTCTAAGTATGTACTTTTTTGAGGTACGCAACCTGTGGAAGGGCTACTAGTCCATAGTAGGGATTCACGGGGCTATATTTATTATGTACGGCCCGTTTGAGGTGCCTATAGAATTGATCGAGTTTGATTACTACCTTGAGTAATGTTACTATCCCCGTTGCATGGTAACTTAATGTGTATACAATTGATTGCACTGCCAGTACTATTTAGGAAATGTCCGGTCATAGTATTAATTGCATCTAGTTTTCTGGTGATTCACCGCTGACTAGGTTTAAACGAGCTGTTTCTTTTGAAAGAACAAATAACATTGTAATATCTAACATTATAACAAGTTATCTCTTGCTATAACTAGCAAATGTTAATTACCGCCCTTGTAGCTCCTTAAAACTAGGACTTAGATTATGGGGTTTATTCTCATATGTAAAGTTATGTGTTATAGTAAGCCAGACTGGCTTGAAGAATAAATAGGTTATTCTTTTTCATCGTTGTCACTATGTTCAAATAACGTAGTTTCTTTATCTATTGTCCTATTAGGAGTATAAGCAGTTGTCCTGTTTTAGCGAGTTAAGAGATCTAGTGTTTTCATCTATGACCTAAGTGTGCAGGTTATAGGATGTTCCATTGGTGCTTGACACCAGTCTCTCCGTAGGCGAGTTATTGATATGACTCTTCATATATATATATATATATATTTTCTAATTTTAAACAATGGATGGTTTGAATAATGACAACCTATAATTGTATGTACTTTCTTTTATCTTATTTCTTTGCTAATAAACGAACTTTGTGAATCATGTATGTTATTCCTGTACTGTACCCATATCCTAAATTGTAGTAAACAGAAGCGTAGCTGGGTGCAAGTGTATGAAACTAAATTTGAATCCTAGATGTTTACTGAAATTTTATGCAACCAAATATCTCAAGTCCTTCTTTTAATTTGACAACTTAGTTTTAGGAAATTTAGTGTTTGGACCTTCCCTTAAAGTAAATGTAGTCAATCATTTTGTTTCTTTTAATTTGTTTTATAAGTGAGGTTTTGGGCTTTTTAGTCACATATGTAGACTATGCAGCAATAATTAATTGAAATAAGCACCTCCTAAATGTACTTTTGCTATGATATATATATATACACACACATATATATATATATATATATATATGAAATGATTCCAGGTTAAGGGAGCTTGTTAAAACTGTTTTGTAATAAATAGTATGTTCTCAATCACTTGGTCCCTATTTAGCCAATCATACAGAGACTCTAGACTACATACTTCACATACAAGCTTTGCCTATTCTAGCAACATTATATTGTAATAGTTGTATATATATTGTTATTGTTGTTTATATATTAATTACTCTCTTCAACACGCCACAAAATATATGAACACACAACTACTACAGTATAATGTTGCTAGAGTAAGCAAAGCTAGTATGTGAAGTATGTAGTCTAGTCTCTCTGTATCTTTTTTTTACCCTATTTTAGTATGGGTTCGGATCATATGCATGTGCTTAATACTATAATTAAATAGGGATTAGGAAGGTATAGTTGAGGAGAAATGTAGCTGCATTTTCATGGAGGAATAGTGGGGAAGTCATTTAGTAAAAATGTCAACCTCAGTACACTCTGCCAGGATTCGAACAACGCCCACCTCATCATCGGCAGTACAATCTAACACGAGAATGACGCGTTAGACTATTGGACCACCGATTTCTTTTTCACTGCTATTTTCAACACATGGGTTTAAATCAAAGTAGGGTATGCTTTTCGAGCTCGATTCCTGAAATGGCCGAAATAGTTATCACCAATTGAGGTATTGACGGCCTTGGACTGTTTGTTGTTTACTTTCTATATTAAAGTTAGTTTATAATTTGTATAGTGATATAACCAGTTGGTTCATAAAGTGCAGCTTAAAAACCTCAAATAATATTTTTTAAATCCATGTCATTTTCGACCTACTTGTCCATTTGACTGTTCTTCTCTCATATCTCTTTTTGATCCCTTCACCCCTCTACCCCTATCCTATTATTATATATAACGGTGTGTACAAAGTATTATCTCTCCATCCATATGCTGGTGTTAAAACTACCGGTTCTTTAAAATATAAAAATATTGGCACGTAGCACAAGCACAACCATCTTGGAACCAGAATCCTTTTACAGCCTCTCTCTATTTAATTGAAGGCGTTCCATTTGTATTGAGATATTAAAAACCTTGTGGCGTTTTTATAGTGATTGAGGATTGTAAAATGTATGCCGTTTACTTGTGCAATATATTCACTCATGTTTCGAACTTGTCTCAAGGGTTTTAGCGAACATATTTGAAGGGTAATAAACCAAAGATTTGTTATTGTTACTCTAACGGACAGGATGGTTCAACCATTCTCATTCAATTCAGAAATATTGTCGGCCTACCCGTTATTTATATGAACATTTATTTGACAGTTGTGAATCTACTACACCTGATAATCATCTCTTGGGGCTCCTGTTGAGTAACAACGTTGTCATTCTCTTTTTCCCTTTTGGTCTTATTGATCTTTTTTGATTAGATTTACTTTTACCATTTTTGGCATTTTTTACCTTTCTACCGTATTTTCCCGGCTTAGCACCGGAGAAATATTTAAGTAAAAATGTATAAAGTTGTATTTTTTTTTAAAGGGTGTAGGGTATAAAGGAGTAAAGGGTATAAAGGTTTACAGGTAAAAAATCTACTAATACATCAAAGCTATTTATTATAATCAAATCACAACATTTAACAAATTAATATATCATGGTGGCATGAGAAGAAGAGTTGTTTTTTTATAGACACCAAACTCTTCATTTTAGGAGTATAGAAGATAAAAGAGAGCATTGCTTTTCAGAATTTTTGAAGTTTAGTAGTTTTCCCAGTAATTGAAATATATTTTTAATCAAACAAAATGATTCAAATAATAGAAAATATTAAAAATCCGAAATTGTGTTTCATAAGAATATAATATTTAAGGCAGCAGCTTTGGTCAGTGATAAAATATAAATCGCTGTAGTTCACACAAAATGCATTGGTCTGTGTCATTTTCCAGAACTACTGCTCTATTTTGTCTAAGCTTTTAGTCCCTTTTACCCTTCAGTTACAACCACCCTTATTCATGTCAGTAAGAAAGAGAAAGAAAACTATGGGACCTTTTATCAAGGTAAAGAGGAAAGCTCGCTTCTATTCTCAAATATCTTAAAATTTTCTGTTGTGATCTTATCGAAAAATTACTGTATTTGTTAAAGGAAGGCTAAATCTAGAGCTCTTTTTCATCGCGTTTGGTCTCATAGCTCCTCAAATATGCTTAAAAAGTTGTTTAAAATGATCTAATCTCACATTTCACACATCTTTCTATTAATAAAACTTTAATCCTAGGTCTGTCAAGGAAAAAGAGCGCTAATGGAATCCTTAGACTTAATTTTGGCGTGAACCATATTTTGAAATAACGCATCGTATAATCAAATATTGCGTTATAGCTGAACGTCTGTGCAACAATTTCTCTTTTACCGATGCATCCCCCTTAGTGTATGTAATGCTTTGTTATATCAAAAATTTTAATGACACATTTAAATGTCGCTTTATAAACTATAGTATATTACGACTATTAAACCCCCACGAAAAATGCGTAATACTTAAGTAAAAACCTAAAAAAAAGTATAGTTTTATTTAATAAACGTTTTTTGTATGAATTAATGTAATTTTAATTGTGTTTGTATATCTCCAGGTCAACACATTTTTATTAAAATCCTCATTTGTCAATTTAAATGCATAAAACGGGTAGATACTGGGTTTGACAAAAATATACAATTTCCTATTCAAGAGATAGAGGATCTGCGTTGTCACTTTTCATAAGTTTTAAGTGTTTAATTAAATTCAATGTGAGAAAATGAAGTTCCTCACCAACAGCAACTATTTTAGTTATTAGATACATAACATAGATTTGGCACTTACGCTTTGTTCAACACTTTTTTATTGTTGTAGCTTAATGTGATGATGCGAGATCCAACCACAGATAAATCATCAAGATACAGATGCCCATGTTTACTTCAGGACAAAGATCTAAGACGGTTTTGTTATGGTTTCAAAGAGGCATTGATTGAAAGGAAAAGAAGAGGGGGGGCTGAAAGAAAAGATCATCCATCACCCAATTAAAACCTGGCTTGTTACGTAGCATGTGCCTTTTGCTATTACTTTTGACGATTCCGCTATAAAATTTTAATGGACACTCAGCTATTTGTTTTCTCTTTTTTAACTGTTAGGTAAGAGAATATTTACAATTTTTTTTTTTCCCATTTTGTTCCAAGAGTAGGAAATTTTACGACGTGAAAAGTGATGCTTTCGATTCATCGCGATTTTTTTATATATTTTTTGCTTGTTTCTTTGTTTTGAGCTACTTTTGCCTTATTTTTTGGCGCAAACATTGGCGCAAACATTGTTTCGCAAACACATTTCTAAACCAAGTGATCCTTTTGAAGGGTCACTGATTGTTATTTACTGTCCATAAATAAAAGTAAAAAATAAAAAAACTTTACATTTAAAAACAGAATACTAAAAATATTGATGGATATAGACCAAATATAAACTAGCCCATGTGTAGAATATTATAATTCGCTTTGGTAATTTATAATTGTATTTATAAGTGGAATTTAAAGTAAGCCTATATCATTAAGTTTTTATAGATTGAAATTAATGGGCCTACCATGGTACCTGATCATACGGTAGGTTATCAGTAATCAGGTTGACTAATACTACTCTAATTTTAATAATATTCATTGTAGTTGTTGTAGGGAAATATACTACTACTTTAAATTTCTAGTTAGCTAAACTTAGTAGAAGTTTAATATGAGCTATGCACAAAAAATTTTTTTTTATATATATGTAACGAGTAGATTTTATTTCTTTACCTGTGTTATTTTCGCATTATTAAAAAAAATAACTATAAATATATATGAATCGAATCAATCCCTAATAGTGTTTTACAAAAACATATGTAATGAATTTATTTCTGTAAAGGTAGTGTGTATATTTGATTTCTCAATCGTCACATTTTATATATATATATATATATATATTACGATTGAGAAATTAAATTCAATTGAAGATTTCCGTTTGAGGAAGACTGAAGAGAGTAGTTTAAATATTGCCTACCAGTTGAACATAGAATAAAAATGGCAGAAATGCTTTCGATAGTAATTACCAAAGGTGTTGTGCATGTTTATGATTGCCTGCCTTTTCTTTATCGCCCAGCTCACCCTTAGGCTCTATACGACCCATGCCAAACACTGACCAATTCTGTTTATCGCCTCCAAACGATACGACCACTTCATACTATACTAAAAAAAAAAAGTTTAGGGTGGAAAAGGGGGGCCGGGGGAGAAAATGATATAAGCCATAGGAAATAATCTGTGTTAAAAACATCTTTTTAACAGTGCGGCGACTTTGATGCTCCTAATAAAAGAATCGTATGAACCTGCCTAAGGTGATTTTTTTTGGAGAATTTTGATGGTTTCGCTCGAAGGAAAATAAATAAATACCTTCCATATTATAAAATAACGTTTTTCATGAGCAGTAAAACCTTCTTTATCGGGAGCAATTTACAAATAATGAGATGTAAGTTTTCAACACTTAATTGGTTTTGTAAAAATCAACACACGCTTTGTAGCAAACAATAGATTGTTTGAGACTATATATATTACATCTTGACTTACGGTTTGGGGCTATCCGCATACACTAATGAGATAAGAATGAATAATATAAAATTTACAAGACATTTGTCTGAATTTTCGTGGGGAGAGAGAGTGGAAAACCATTTAATAAAAAAAATCCCAAGTATACTCGGCTGGAATTCGAACTTGGACTACCCTATCACAGATAAAGTGGACCAGACGAGCTTGGCGTTTAGGACAAGTTTCTACCACAGATGTGAGTATTAGATATGAAGGGTACAGAGGAAATAGTGGTGAAGTTTAATTCTAACTCAAATTTTGTTGGTGCTGCCATCTGTTAGACAATCATGAGATATTTTTAATGCACTTTAGAAATATTGATAAGAGGTCTCTGTCATATTTAAATTAATTTTAAAAAAATAAGAATTTCCCAGGGTCTGTATGGGGTTTGATTTATAAAAATCAGTGTCCTGGAAAATATGGGTAATGTGCCCCCCCCCCTCTCCCCGCTAGAGTGAGTGATATATTAATTATTTTCTAGAATCTGAGATTGAAATTTTGTTTAAAAATGTAACGAATGCATTCTGTAATAATTAACTATATCTGGCTATAATTAATATATTTAGAATAAAGCCCGTTTTTGTGGTCGATTGTTCTAAGGCGTCACTCCCGCATAAATCTGAACTGCCGATGATGGGGAGAGTGAGTTTCGAATCCTGGTTGGCTGTTTAAAAAGGTTTTCACTCTCCCTACACTCAAATCTGGGTACACTTATTCTAAATTCAACCTTCTTCATCCTCAATACATTAACGTAATTAGTAGGTCTACACATGCGTACAGCCCGAACGGTTAGTAAAACGCGGTGCTAAAAATAATTAGACGATTTACCCCCGATTATTTATTTAATAGGGTTCAAGAAACACCTCTACAATAATAGGCTATTTAGGCTTACTATTTGTTGGGATGGTATTTTCTATAAAAAAAAAAGTTTCTTCTTGAATGTTGCTAACTACGTCATTATATCTACAGTAGTCCCATGGTTTCTTTGGTGCTGACTGACAGCTTAAAGCTTTTAAAACTTACCAGAACAAATTATGTATCCCTACGCCGAGCCATATGATATGCAACAACATGTGTTTAGCAGCTGTCACTTCTGACAGTCAAAGTTTAGGTATATACCTAAATGTTGACTGTCATAAGTCAGCTGTGAGCTGTCAGTCAGCACCAAAGAAGCCACGGGGCTACTGTACGTATCGTTATCGTTTGTCCTGAGCGGCCGATCGTCAACAAAATCATCCTCGCCGTAATTATTAACATATGTTTTTTGCTAACTCTTTCCGCGTGTGTGTTTTATACGGGTGCGCTCACGCATGCACAACACAGCGGCGGCAGGAATCATTACGGCTCCCACCCTAGTTCAAACTGTAGTCTTTACTTGTATCTTAAAGAGGTAGGTGTAGACTGGTATAATGCCTCGCCATTTACATATGTGAGCGGTGTATTTAGTGTAACAAACATGTCTTGTTTATGAAGATTACTTTCACAGGAATAAACCTAGTTTGACTTATTTTTTATGAGGAATTGATACAACTATGGCTTATCGTTCTCCCTTACTGGTTCACAACATTACAAAAAACATAACGATGCTGCATACACTTTTTGTAAAACTTTGCACAGTTGAATATTAAAAAGATTTGGCTTTGAATATGCCAACGTCCAACGGAACTCATGCCCACATAGGTGGGTACCCAGTTTCAAGTCATCAATATCGTTTGATCTGGTGGTATTTTGAAGGGAAAGTTGGAATTTGAATCACACCCTGGGTGTACAGAAATGTTTACCCCAAATAGTTTTACTTTCTCTCTTCACGCAAAAGCGGTTACATTTCCTTTAAAATTATACCTTCCTTATAATATCAACCTCAACTATATATAATCGAACTATTTGAAACGATTTAAGTGTGACCAAAATTTCTCTCTCGTAATTTTTCAGCATATTTTTTTTTACTATAAATAGTTTAACTTTGTGAAGAGTTGTGTTTTTTTTAGGTCAGTGTGCAAATTATTCTTAAGTCTTCATTTGTTCTTTTAAAAATGCGTAAATCTACCACAGACGAATGTTTATTTTGTTTGAGAAACCACTGAAATAACCATACACCCTCTCGCTAACCCTGGAAACTGCGGGCGTGGGAAAAATAATTTGAAACGCATGGAGTCATTTCTCTCAACAGCCTTCCCGGCCCGCCCCCCTCCCCTCCTCAATTGAAGGTGGGTTCAAGTGAAATGAAGAAACAGAAGGATTGTCTATGGCTAGGTATTTCGTGGTTTAGCTTTGGAGGGTTTGGGTTAGTTCATGTGAGGTATGAGACGTGTCGGTTGGACCAGAGTGTATACTGGCCCCGTCATAAATTGGACATAGTTTTGTTTTAGGAAGTTGATTCGAGGTTAAACTACTAGACTCATCATAAGATTGTCTAAGTTCTAAATGAATCAGACTGTACACTGTTTTCATATTTTTTTATTTTTTTACTAAAAGGTGAACCAGTTGGTAAACTTTCCCGATCATAAAAGGGTCATAGCAACTTTGAATTAAATGATGGGTCATTGGATATACTACACTCACACTATCTCTATGGTCGTACCTTTACATTAAAATAATGATAATCGAGTACACTGGCCCGATAGTAAGATGTTTGTAGGGTTTGTTATTTTAGAAGTTAGGTCTAAATAAGGGCCATCGCGCACTGGGCGACCAGCCGCGCTACCCGCGACAATGCTTGTGGTAGATGGGACAGCGCGCACTTGACTGCGGTGACCATTTGGCCAACTAAACACATCCATTAGAAATTTAGAAATTAAATGGCAGGTCACTTCCTTGGTCACGAAGCAAGTCGCCGGTGTCTAAAAGGTCGCGCGACCTGGTCGCCCAGTGCGCGGTGGCCCTAAGAATGTAAGCCTGGGTTTCTATTATTGCATAACATTTAGCTAATTACGAATATAATACAGCTTACAATGCACACTTTGTAATAAAAATTCAAGGGCTCACATTGAAACGAAGTAATTAGAGATATGACTCGAATTGATTGTTTTTTATTTTTAGAAGTTGGCCTAGACAGTGGTGATGGAGGAAAATGTATCTGTCCTTGTGGCTAAGGGCTTATAAAGGCTGACTTCTAGCACCTAGGGTCCTGGGTAGATTCAAGATATCGCTTGTCCTTGGGGTTTAGGGCTCCCAAAGGCTGACTTCTGGCACCTAGGGTCCTGGGTAGATTCAAGATAACGCCTGTCCTTGGGGTTTAGGGCTTATAAAGGCTGACTTCTAGCACCTAGGGTCCTGGGTAGATTCAAGATATCGCCTGTCCTTGTGGCTGAGGGCTCCCAAAGGCTGACTTCTGGCACCTAGGGTACTGGGTAGATTCAAGATATCGCCTGTCCTTGTGGCTGAGGGCTCCCAAAGGCTGACTTCTGGCACCTAGGGTACTGGGTCGATTCAAGATATCGCCTGTCCTTGTGGCTGAGGGCTCCCAAAGGCTGACTTCTGGTACTTAGGGTACTGGGTAGATTCAAGATATCGCCTGTCCTTGTGGCTGAGGGCTCCCAAAGGCTGACTTCTGGTACTTAGGGTCCTGAGTAGATTCAAGATATCGCCTGTCCTTGTGGCTGAGGGCTCCCAAAGGCTTACTTCTGGTACTTAGGGTACTGGGTCGATTCAAGATATCGCCTGTCCTTGTGGCTGAGGGCTCCCAAAGGCTGACTTCTGGTACTTATGGTACTGGGTAGATTCAAGATATCGCCTGTCCTTGTGGCTGAGGGCTTCCAAAGGCTGACTTCTGGTACTTAGGGTCCTGGGTAGATTCAAGATAACGCCTGTCCTTGGGGTTGAGGGCTCCCAAAGGCTGACTTCTGGTACTTAGGGTCCTGAGTAGATTCAAGATATCGCCTTTCCGTGTGGCTGAGGGCTCCCAAAGGCTGACTTCTGGTACTTAGGGTACTGGGTCGATTCAAGATAACGCCTGTCCTTGGGGTTGAGGGCTCCCAAAGGCTGACTTCTGGTACTTAGGGTCCTGGGTAGATTCAACATATCGCCTGTCCTTGTGGCTGAGGGCTCCCAAAGGCTGACTTCTGGTACTTAGGGTCCTGGGTAGATTCAAGATAACGCCTGTCCTAGGGGTTGAGGGCTCCCAAAGACTGACTTCTGGTACTTAGGGTCCTTGGTCGATTCAAGATATCGCTTGTCCCTAGAATAACTTTGATGCTTAGAAAAAACCATCTTGGGGTGCCCGGACAGTATTCGAACCATCACACTCCCATCACTGGCAAACTGGATTGGGGTAAACTGATGATTTTGTCCACGCGACCCCTATTGCGTATATTAATTAGCAACCTAATCTAATTAATACAAACCGACCAATTTATACTAAATTAACCACTTAATGAGGGAGGAAAATCCCAATATACCAATGACACACTTTTAGCCTTTAGAAAAGCAGAGAAAAAGGTTACCGACAGTAGGTAGAAACACGATTCAGGGAATATCAATCATATTCTCTAGTAATTTGATGAACCCCTGTTATGACCTTGGTAGTTAATCTCTATCCCATATTTTATTTTACCTCCTAGTTCGGCATGATACTACATATAATAAAGTTTAATATAATTTGACGTTTGATATTTGTTAACGTGTGATGGAGAGCCCAGGCTAAGAGATCGTCCCACGCCACTAATATCTACCAATTCCAAGACCATTCACGTGGCATAACGCCTCTCTTGCACTCTTTTATACGTTTGTGAATTTATAGACTTGACCTTATTCGTTGCGAACGTATCTAGTATAAGTGAAAAAATCTTCAATACACATTCTTTTTTCCATCCGCTTGGATTTTTTTTCTATCAGTTCTACACATACATATCTTTTAGCTTTCCTTTTCAAAACTGGTTTTTGGTTTTATTTATTATGTGAACATTGCATCGTAACTTTTCCATTATTTTTTTTTAGTCAAGCTCGTTTAATACGTGACCCTTTAATATATGGGTCAGTTTGGAATGAAAGCGGAGGTGTTGATAAAATAATCTTTAAAATGTATATATTTTTTGAGAAATACAATCTTAAATGTGTGTATATGTTATGATAAACACGCACATTACAAGAGTTGATATATTTGTTCAAAAACAAGTCAAGTATTATTTTTAAACAAAAAATCAGCATCTTATCATATAATGGACGAGTAATCTTTTTTTTTTTTTTGCCGTGACATAATAGCTCAAAACGTTTAAATAAATCAACACACATTTCCCTTTCTGCATTGATTTTTGAACAATACTTGAACTTTAATCACCTATACTGCTGAAAACCTACTGCACATGGGTAAAACAGTAGCAATTGCGATTAAACAAATACAAAGGGTTTTACAAAGTTGATGTTATGGAAATTGGAATTTAATAGTAAGATATTGGGATTTTTAGTGTTTCATCTTTTCAGTTTTCTTTTACGGCATCACTTTCGCAATAGATTTAACTGCCGATGACAGGGAAATCTGGGATCTAATCCCGTTTGGGTGTCTGTACTAAGAGGGCATTTTACACTCTCCCTTCACGCAAATTTGAATACACTTCCTCTAATTTCAACCCTTATCCCTTGCTCACTAGCGTAATTAGTACATTTGCGTTTAACATGAACAGGTAGTAAGAAAATATGCTTTTAAAAAATCAGCGTAGTAAAGCATCCCGCGAGAAAGGTAACAAATCATACACAAGTATGGAATTTAATAATTTAAAGTTAATAAACTTTAGATTAAATATTCTTTAAAACATAATGATTAAGGCTAACGTTGATGCAACTTGTATATGCTTAAAAACTAAGTTTTGTTTAGTAATATTTATCGCTCCAAGCATCAAATTCCATTGTTAATAGGGTATATTGATGATCAAAATTATTAATAATTGACAGATGCCTTCCTTTCCAGACTTTAAGCCAATTAATATTTCTAAAATAAAAATTTAGAAAAAACTGTTCAACGTAACCTTAAAAGATTGAGCAATTTTATACTACATGTTCCCGGGGAAGTTGTGGTAAGGAAAACGGGTTAAGGGGGAGAGAGAGTGCTGCTTGTGGTTCGTAAAACTTAGCATGCGTTTTATTACTCTCGTCTACGATCATCTCTCCTTTATAAGATAATTTATCTTATCGGCTCATTGGCATCGCGGACAAATTAAATGCGGTAATATCTCTTGATTCGTTCCCGTTATGTATCCAAAAGAATTTACTAATTGTTTATACAGCTCGTCCTGTTACCCAGATAACATAGTTTATTCTTCTACTTGGGATGTGTGCTTTTCAAGGTTAATTGATATTGTGTGTTTTTCGCCAGAGATAGCGATCTATGTAAAAATGTGAAGTGCCGTCCAAACAAGCATCTGGAAACGAACGACCCATCACACTACGCCACTGTGACCTTGGTGGTGGAAGAGACTTTTCTGACATTCCTGAAAACTACTAGATCTTCTCCGATGCAACCGTTCGTTGTGTTCTAAAACACACACACACGCACCTTGTTTCTTTTAGATATATTTTTTTATTATTTTCACACCACCTCTCAGAATGGGGGGGG